>OZ007556.1:183241533-183388194 GCA_963931855.1 Philhelius festivus
GGATCCTTTCATATCGGTCCTTAAAATCACTGAAAAGGTAGTTGGTGTCTATTCCAAGTTCCAAAATATTTAGTCCATGGGGAATTTTTTTGACAAATGACCACACCGATATTGCTTCAGACTTTAATATGGCACAAAAGACAAAAGTTCTTCTAGCCGATTGTGTTAGAAGCTCAGTGTTGGCTCAGCTGAGGGGGCCCTCTGTTTTTAAGAACGGCCCTAAAGTGGCTGGATGTAAATATCGGAGATTGTAGTCTCGAGATGTTCTTTTTAGCTTTTCGTAAGACTTCCGAATTTCATAACTCGATCCAGTGTTTCTCATGTTCCTGCTTTGATTTTCTGAGAAACCGATGTACATTTCTCCACTTGTAGAGCTCTTAAGTAGCTCTGCTTGCTCTAAGAAGCATCAATTTCTATGCTAGTTGATTGATTGGTTTATTGTAAAGTTTTCTTGTATCGACAAAGGAGGTTATTGGCGACTCGATTTGGAAATGACGATTTCGTCGAATTCTTTCACAATATAGCTTTGTTTTGGCTTTGCTCAAAATATACGTAGTAGCAGTTCCCCGTGGCGGAATGATTAGTGTATTGGACTGTCACGGTCTGGAATCGATTTAGCACTTAAGAAAATTCAATTAAATTTTCGTCTGGGGTCCTCCAAAAGTATATCTGGCTATGAAAAGAACTTTTCATGGGAGCCGTTCGAGCTTTGCTGAAAATTGTAGGTCCCCTCAATTACTGCAGACAATAACACACTATTCACACAGGAATTGTTGAGAGTTAAAAGTCACTACTCGTTAGTTCAGAATCTCTAAATGCTGCTCTGCCTCCAATTTTATTTATCCGTTGCAGTAACTTGGTTACAATTAGGTAGTGGTCCAAACTAATGTTGGCTCTACTAATCGTTGGTATTGAGAGTGTCTTGCGTTAAACCTAAATACAAACCCATCTGGTTGAAGGTTGATTGGTCAAGATATTTCCATGCCTTATCAAAAACGTTAACATATCAGAACTACATGTATACTGGCTACTACAATATTTTACACCGGTCGTTCGGCCAGAGTCTGATATCGGACTTGGTGGCAGTATGTCTAAAGATATTATCTCTTCCTAGCTTGGCTTTTAAACCACGTTAGAAAAACTTAATGTCACAGGTAGGGTATTGCCCATGTGTCTTTTCCAGAAGCTTGTAGAACATGGTTTGCACCACTACCTAATCATGGGGAAACGGTTAAAAATCCGTATGTGCTACTTGAATAAGCCATTGCAACAGCACTATTCCAGGTGGTGTAACGAAGCGTTACAATCCTACATATCCGTATTCATATTAGCGAGCAAACGTTACGACACCAACTACCCCTAATCATATTTCCGAGCGAAAGGTTACGACACCTACATACCGCCTTATTAAATGGTCACATTATACATACCCAGTGTGCACCCGAAGTCATGTGATCAATACCCACTTTGATTCACACATGATTTTGTCGTTTATTTTTTTCAATTCACATTTACTCTTAGCCGTAGACTCAACAAGTGGAGGTTGGGAAAATCACAAATTTGTCTTTTATTCTTGTCCAGTGTGGATACCAATCTAGTGTATAGGGAGTTAAGATCGGGCCGCAAACAAAACCTTTGAAAGGCGTTTCGGTGACAAAGGGGCATTGCCGTAATGGTGAAGCTGATCTAATTTTTTTTATAAAATACTAGGGTATTATAGTAGCTAGAGTAGGGCAAGCTTTAGTATTATTAGGAGTATTAATATTAACTAGAGTGGGGGAATATTTATTATTGTTATTATTAGGAGTATTATTATTATTTACTAAACCAACCCGTTTCTTTCTTCTGATCTCCTCTTCAAGGCAGCTCACTGGACTGGTTCCTCTCTTTTTAGAGTTTCACCCGTTTAATTCCCTAGGTTGCGTGCTTGGGATGGGACACAGGGCTTCCGATAAGGTTCCCGAAACCCGAACCCGTTTCTTTCCGCTGATATCCTCTACAAGGTAGCTCATTGGACAGGTTCTCTTTTTAGAGTTCCACCTGTTTATTTCCCTAGATTGCGTGCTAGGGACAAGGGTTTTCTATAAGAATTCCCGACCGTTTATTTCCTTTGGGTTCCTCTTCAAGGCAGCTCATTGGAAAGGTTCTTTCTTAGAGTTCCACTTGTTTATTTCCCTAGGTTGCCATTTAGAAATACAAAACCCCGAAACAAATTGATTAAGAGTTTAGCAGTGTTGAAAAACGTTATTTCCTTCGGAGCCGACGAGTTTTACCTCAGCCACGAAGAAAAAGCATCACAGTGGTTAATAAGTATTTTACCCTTACTGGAAATATAGACGCGTTCGTTGATTCCATCTAGAGAATCCCTCCGCTACTGTGTGCATAAATAGAGATATCCCTTAGTGTTCCAACCCTCTTTCGTTTGCTACTAGTAACAACCTTTCATAGGTTCGATTTTCAGCCACTGAAAAAAATTTCTTCAGAAATGTACTGCCTCTTATGAGAAAAAGAAAATTCCCTTGGGCTCTAATTTATTTCTTATTATTCTTAATCGACTCCATCACCAATCCAATTTCAAATCGCTCCCTACTTGTCTTCTGCAATCAAATCAAAAATTTAATAAAAAGTTACTACCACTGCACATTCATTATCTCAAGAGAATTTCCACAGTTATGGAAGACTTCTTTCATAACCCCAATACCTAAAAAGGGTCCAAAGTGTGAAGTTAAAAACTATCGTCCAATTGCTAAGATAACACATAATCCCAAAATCTTTGAAAGCGTTTGCTACGAAATTTTAAGTTTTCCCCTAGACAATGCGGCTTTGTCCAGGATAAGTCCAAGACGACTAACCTCGTTGTATTCGTTTCATTTAGTCTCTCAGCCTTAGCAACCGGAATGGAAATCAGCGTTGTCTCAACCGATTTCAGGAAGGCCTTTGGAAAAATTCGCAAAAGCTTATTCAAAATGTCCACCATTGGGCTTAAACCTATCTTTTTAAGATGGCTCTTTTCATATCTGAAAGCCGTTAGTACAAATTTCGGTTCAGATCTCCCTCCCTTGATGATTTCTTAGAGACTTCCGGTGTCCCACAAGGCAGCCACTTAGTATCTCTTCTTTTTATTCTTACTATTAACGATATTAAAATGGTCATCAAATATTCCCATATCTCACTCCACAATGACGGTACCAAGTGTTCCAGACCATTTTTCGACATATGATTCTACTCTTCTCCAACTTGATCTCGACTGTTTCTCTGTCTGCCATATCTACCGGTGTGTCAATCCCCGACCTTCATGTGTTTTGTGATAGAGAGCTCACACATATTGACGAGAACTCTCAAAGCAAACTCTGCACTGAGCTTTGTCAAATGTTGATCTAAAAAATTGTCTGACATAATCTTTGTCGCCCCATTCTTGAAAATGCTTATCAAGTATGGTCCCCTTATCAACAAATTCATATATCCAGAATCGATTGCATTCAAAGTCGTTTCCTGCGTTTCGCCTTTTGTGGTTTGTCCTGGAATAACCCTTTGATTCTACCTCTGTATCGGACCGACTTTCAGGATCTGTTGACTTCACAACTCACTACAATTCCTTCTCTTTCAACACTTATTCCCTCAATTAACGAAACCCTCTTATATCTGACCTGCGACCAAACCTCCTATTGCTTACTTATTACTCCCATCCTTCGAAGGATTAACTATAAAATTAACTGTTTCGACTTTAACCTCAGTTCACCCTGTCTAAAACTCAGTCTTCT
The DNA here is from genome assembly GCA_963931855.1 of Philhelius festivus. NCBI lineage: Eukaryota > Metazoa > Arthropoda > Insecta > Diptera > Syrphidae > Philhelius > Philhelius festivus. The sequence goes on from OZ007556.1 coordinate 183,245,295, forward strand.
TAATCATCCTCAAATTCACTCCAATCCTGGATTTATATAAAAAGAACTATGTTAAAGTAATAATCAGCTTTATGAGGGTATTTTCCCCACCCAAATTAAATTTAAATTAAAAATGGGCTTACCACCCATGAGAGGCTTCCTCAATTTATCCAAACTAAAAGTAGATGAATGATAAATGACAAATGTCAGATTGAAAAACCCACACTTAAGAGAACCTACTCATTAAAAAAAAGTATATTTACCCATTAGACCCCACACTATTGCGCTTAGACAGCATTTGGGGCATAAAAAATTATCATCATTAAATTTAATATACCCCCGATGCATGGACATCTTTAATTTCAAGTCAGGAACACACTTCTTTAACACCTCATTCAATTTTATCGGAGCAGATCATGGAATGGGGTTATTTAAGACCTTCAAGCTCCATACTACGAGTATACATACAATCATACGCTAATTTTAATCTTTGACACTTCTTGGCTCAAAACCTTAGTTATAGGTCCTGTGAGTCAGGAACTACAAATTTATTATAATTATGTGTCATTATATTATATCGTCTGAGTTCCGCAAGACTCAGATAAATCTAGTGGAATTTATATACATCATGAGTATGTGTATGGCATGAGGTTAGTGTCGTCCTCATTAGGCAGTAGGGTGTTATGAAATTGGATTAGCCTTAGGGACTCTAGGGGATCGCATCAGTGCGACAGTGTGTGTATTCAAGTGACAGGTTGATAATATTGTCAATTCACAACGTGATGCAATTTAAATTGGACGAAATGGTCATTTTCAAGTAGTTATATATTGGGGACAATGACCCAGCTGGAATGACTGCAATAATGACGGAAATCATTCGAGGTTTAAGGAGGTCAAGCCGGATAGAGGCATGTGTGATAATAGCGTGTAGAATTGGGAAATTAAATTGATATATATAATTACTCTTTGAATTAAGAGTGTCTGATATGGGGCATTGTTGATACACATTCCATATACCTCTGTTTATGATGTCCTTTAAGTGTGTCCTTTCAGATATTTAACGATTATTGTTTTTTTTTTATATTTTTAAATCATCAAAAATTCATCATGGCTATAAAAGGTGTTTATGTCCACTTTTCAGCGAAAAAAAAAAAAACATAAATTTTCGGGGAACGATAAAAGCTTCATGTTGCGTGCTGTTTTAATAACCACACCTCAATTCCTCGTTTCGTGTTCGATGCGACGATGAAATTTTTATTTATAGTCAAGGAAAGGTGAGCCTTATGGCTTTGAAAATATATTGTTATGATTTGGCAATCTCGATGGGATATTGATTTTCAGTTTCTCATAAAAAGAAATGCGTTGCCTTAAATGATGGATTCTAGGAATAGCTTTTAAAGACTTCTTACCCATGACTTGGAGGGAAAATAAATTGCTAAATTGATTAGCAGGTGAAGTTCAGCAAAACAAAAAAAAAAACCTATTAAATTTCTGAAATGAAAAAATTAAGCAATTTAAAGGAAAAAGGTCCAACGGGGATTTTGGAGAGCTTAAATGTGGAAATTCCAATGTAAACGTTTCTCTTGTACTCTAAATATTTAAGTCCTGGCGTGGGTTTTTATTGTATGCCACATAAAATTCGAAAAAAATGATGGAATAGCTATTTTTAGGTCCTTAATCGCATGTGAAAACAAAAGTAAGTAAGATATGAATTTGATTGACCCAGGTAAACGGGGTTGCTTTTGAATTTAACATTTAATGCCTTGACAATGATTCATGGATATTGGTTTCAAAAAAAAAAAGAAGATCAATCTCCATGTTAGACTCCTATCTCCAATGTGCAGCCATGAAATATTAAAGGATTTAACAAAATATTTTTTTCTATATTTTTTTTTATCGTCGCTAGATTTCGATTGTAGTGATGGTAACATTTGTGCCAGAGGCGGATTTGAATTTTTTTTAAGTATCCCGTAGTTTATGTTGTTCAATTCAACTGAATTTCGTTTGAAAAATAATTCATTTAAATAAGTATCAACATCCTAACAACATCTAAGGCTATGTTTTCAATTTTGAATACATTTTTTTGTATTATTTGGGCAAACTCTGAAGGGATTTATGACAACCCTTACGATGGTGTCATGTAAATCGGAGCGAGTGTTTAGGTATAGTGGAGCGAGTTAAATAGGAGATGTCAATGTACATTGGTCTTGAAGACAACGCATCAAGGAGGAGGAAAAATCGAGAATGGTAACGTATTGTACATTCGTCAAGTGCTGCTAAATAAAGAACCTCTCCTCTATTTTGGAAGGGTAAACGGATGAGGACTCACACAGTACAGAATAGAAAGTCGTCAATATACATACCGGCAAGACAAAAATTTTAAGTCTTATGTTGATATTGGCATGAATCAATGAAGTAAGCTAGAAATTTTAGAGAAGGTATCATTACTGGAGATAAAGAAGAGAATCGGAGACATAACGGAGCCTTGAGGCAAACCTATATTTACTATTTTGTATATCATCTAGAGTAACTTGAAAAGAAGAACACCTCTTCAGAAATAGAGAAGAAAAATAATCTGGACCATCGAATTTGTGTATTCGTAGATTCTTAAGGAGAAAGCTTAAAATTCTTAACGCTTAATAGCGTAGAACAGACTCAAAATTTCAAGAATGCACTCAATTGTACAGCTTTTCAACTATGTCTAATTGGAGTCAAAGAGAATGAAGTCTTTGTCGAATGGCGCGGGTAGATTTTGACGGCTTATGCCGGACATGTTGCTTTGGTAACATCCATCCAATCTGATGTATATCGGTTTAGTAATCAATCAGCCAACAATAGTTCGTCAAATAAACCCAAAATTAGCCAAGAACATTGTCACGGCCCATGAAATTGTACAGCAGAACCCTATTCCTCACCGTGCGCAAGAGGTCGGTCTTTCGTAGACTTCAACTTAGCGTCGAAAAAGACATTGGTGAGGCATTCACCGCCAATGGCAAGCGCTATAGAACGATGATAACCAATTTTGTATGGCCCAAATTGAACCATATGGGCTTAGACGAAAATTGATTGTAGGAAGACGGCGCGATCGACGTTCTGTAGGAACGATTTGAGAGATAGGTTATACCGTTTTATACCGCTAGACTTTTTCTCACGGGGTTTCCTAAAGTCGCACGTCTATGTGAATAAACCACAATCGAACTATACACTTAAGGTGAACACAACACAGGACATTGCTCGAATCCAGCCGGATCTATTCAGAAGAGTCATTGAAAGTTGGACCATTTGGATTCGTGCCACCGTAAGAAGCCGAAGAAGTGGGCATTTGAACGATGTCATATTTCATACAGAATAGCATACATGGGCCTTTTAAATAAAAAATACACTTTTGTTAATACTTAGCAAACTGCATGTTTTCCATTTCAAAATCTACCCTCCTTAAATTGAAAAACCCTATATTTAAAAATATACAATCAAAAACAATATAGCAATTTTTGAAATATTGAATTTTCAAAAAAAAAAAAATCATTTTTAATACCCCAAAAAATTTTATTCGAAAAAATTTGTATGCGATATTTTTACAAGTCTAAAATATGTATTTATGCTAGATCAAAGATTTTAAACTATCGTACCCATTTTTTAAGAAGGAATTTTGTATAAACAGATTTCGTTAGATATTTTTTAATGAAAAAAATTTGGAGCGCCAATTTTAAATTGAAATAAAAAAATATAATTCAAAGTTTTGGTTTTTTTCTTAATTCAAATTTTTCTTATGTATTTTTATAAAAGTTCTTAAGCGTTTTGTTTTTTTTTTTTTTTAATTTAGTTCAATGAGAAAGTAAAAAAAAATAATTCTTCTTGAATATATGCACAATGTAATTTTTTATTTATAATATATTGATAAAATATGTATTAAACAATCTAATAAAAAGTCTAGAAGAAGTCTGACAACCTTTTATTAAACATTTTCATGTAAGGAACTTTTATTTTCTTGAGAAGAAAATTGTTTTCTATATTTTGTAGATAATTTTATAAAATTGTGATTTATCAAGTTTCAAAAAATCGAGCATTGTGTTTTCAAAAAGAAAATTCAATAGTTTTTCTGGAAAATTTTGAATACACAATACTATTTGACCTTTTAAAGAGGTTAAGTATAAGAAAAATGATCGAATTAAGTTCCACTATTTTTAAGAAAATCTAAAACAAAAAAAAAATTTATAAGAGTTACCACTAATAGCAATTTTTCAGAATTTCAACCATAAGATAGCTTTTACTTAAAAAAATTGTTTTTTTAAGAAGCTAGCTAAAGGTTGAAATAATCTTTTTTATATTATAATAATTTCATAATATTATTGTGTATTCAAATTTTCAATACATTTTTATTCGATTTAAAAAAAATCATATTTTTATTTCAAGACTCAATATTTCGAAACCCCATTCTCGATTTTTTTAAATACGTTTTTTTAATATTTTTTTTTAAATAAATTTCTTAATATAATCTACAAGATGTGAGAAAAAATGTATTTTACCTAAAAATAAAGGTACCCACCATACAAATGATCAAAAATGGTTTTCGAAAATAGTATTTTTCTCAAAAAACGGCGCCTAGAATTTTGTCTTTCGATTAATTCTTACGACCTAAATTTATTTAAAAAAATTGAAGTTAAGATATTCCTGGCTGTACCTAGCGCAGAACCATTTTCTTAAATCGTGAATTTCTCATTATAGACATAACAAAATTTTTATTTGGAAAATTCGATATCTTAAAACAACTCCATATTTTTTTTTAAATTTATTTACAACTAGCTATTACCAGTCCGCTTCGCTGGGCGTTATTTAAATTTAAAAAAATTGCGAGAGGTTCATAACTTCAAGCAATAAATTTTTTTACAATTTTTAAATTATTTTTAAAGAACTCGTATCAGTTTTTATTCATTTATTTTTATTTTTCTTCTAAAGAGTAATCTGCAGTTCTTTTTTTTACTACTGGAAAAAGCAATATTATTCAGTGTTTGTGCTGGTTCCTCGACATCTTCATCATCAAATAAATTTTGAATTTCAGAAATATCTATTTTTTCCTTGTCGCTGATACCTACTTGTTTTGATTTCTTTTTTGATAATTTCATTTTCTTGCAAGTTTTTTTTTTCAATTGGACTTTTTTCTTTGGAACATCTTAAAACAAATAAAAAATTAATTAACATTCTATAAAAGTGTCTTCAATCAGTTTTACCTTCATCGATTCCAATTTTTATGGCAAGATATATACATATTTTTATTCTTATGATATTTTGTTAGACTTCAGAAAAATTATGGACAAAATCTTCAAGTTTTTGTATGGCTTGCAGTCTTTTTTTTAATTCATATGCATCCATTATTTATATTTTATATTTTTTAAATATATGTTAAAAGAAAACAGTTAAAATATAAAACTGATATAATATAGATTTAAAAACTGGAATTTGGGTATCTATCTACCTATCTATCTTTCTGCCTATAATCAAATACTATAGGCAATGATGATCTTTGAAAAATACATGGTTGTGCATTTGTCATTATTCAAATGTAAACAGTTCTTACAACACCAATTATTCAATCTATCAACATCTTTCTGCAAACTAAAACTTTCAGCAACAGTCTTAATTGACTTGAAAATTTTCACGTTGTCTACAAACATAAGACAGATAGCAAAATTGAATATTGAGGGAAGATCATTAATGAAGAGTAGAAACAACTGAGGTCCTAAGTGGCTACCTTGCGGAACCCCAGAATAGTTGAATATCTTAAAAGATTTTTCGGAACCATTTTTTTATAAATTTCGAGCCATCCAGTAGAATGAAATTCCAACAATTCTAGTTTCTTTATAAGTATACGATGACCCACGCGATCAAAAGCTTTCGAAAAATCGACAAAAACAACATCAGTTCGACATTTATTTCCCATGTAATGCAAGCAGAAAAGTGTAAAAAGGCTAAGATTTGTCATATCTATCTATTGAATTAGATTTTATTTTCTCTATTAATTAATTTATATTTTTTGACAAAAAAAAAGTCTTGCATAAATTCATATTTGCTTGAATCACATGGCATCCTGTCTTTAGGTGCAACTACTAAAGGAGTTGTTAAAGTAATTTAAAAAATGAATTTTATGCTTATAAGCAGTTTTTCTTCAATAACATTCATTTTTGAAATTTTTAGTCTTTTACATAAGAGCAAGTTCGTGCACCCAGTAGTGCATTTTATTTTTGACATTTAATAAAATTTTAATTTTTTTTTGAAAACTCAATATTTCGAAAACCAAATGCAAATGATTTTTTGAATCTTTACAATTATAGTTTTTTTTATATTATCTACAAGATTTGAAAATAAATTTGTATTTTAAGCCTAGTACTCAGTTCAAGTGAAAATGAAAATTTCATATAAAAGTGACTGCTGGTTCACTGGCATGAAATCTGCAACGAGAGGTGAGTACTAAAATGTGGATTGGAAAAACAAATATGTTCCACAACTTTTTCCACGCTATGATTTTCATTTATCAATGTACAACCATCAGGAAAAAGTTTAAGGCAACGTGGAAAACTGTGACATTTGTCAGTTGATTTCAATATTTTGTTCCAAAACAAAAAATTGAAAATTTATAAACAGAAAGAACGAATCAGTTTAAAAATAATTGTCATTTTTTTTTTCATTCAAAGTGAGTATCAAAAATTCACGTGGAAAAATTTATTCTATTTTCATTTTTATTCTTCGCGTGTAATTTGGAACGTATTTATTTTTCATTTCACGCTAGGTGAGTACTAGGCTTTATCTAAAAATAACCGTACCGACCTACAAACGTTTTTTGAAGATCGTGTTTTTCTCGAGAATGGCACTTAAAATTTTGATAAAACTATATTCTTTAGCTTAGATTAAACGCTCTATAATTTGATAACAAAAATTTAAATCAAGGCATAACGATGGAACCATTATTCGAGTATTGATATTCTTGTTATTGGCATAACGGATTTTAGTCAAATTGCTTATACAGAAGTTTCTAAAAAGTTTAAAAATTATTGCATGTCAAAACTTAAAAAGAAATAATTTTTTAGATATCTGATATTTCTTACGATTGGTTATAAGATCTTCTCATAATCTTTAAAAATTTGATAGTTCGCAGTTATAGTGGAACATGAATGGTCTCAATCTCAATACCATTGTGAAAGCAAATATTAGAAATGATTTTTCAAACTCCGTTTCCGCAGTCATATGAACTTTCTTCCTACTGTCTTTTCGCTAAAGCCTTGGATACAGTTGGATTTTGCCTTTCCCATTGTGGATATCCCGAACTTCCTTTCATCAACGATAAATTAATCGATTAAAATGCAATAAAAAAAATCCAACCAGATTTGGCAAAAGAAAAATAAATACACATAGAAGTAAAATTGCATAAGCTCAAGGACTCACAAATTATTTTCTTGAGTTCTTTCAACTCAACAGAGCATTGTTAGAGTGTGAGCTTTCCATAAAGAAATCATTTAATTTCAACTCAATGCTTCATTTTATTTATCAAGTACTGCTACCCCATTTAACCGAGTGTATATGTCGAATACCTCCTATAGGGATTTTGAGTTGCCATGTCTTCCTCATATCAATATTTTATCATGACTACCTACTTACATACACGTAGGAACGACATAACCTTGTTAACTTGCTCTATAGGGTAAGCATTGGTTTCGAGTCGAAAATAAATTGTTGATGAATTTAATCAAATCCAACAAAACATTGAAAAAGAAATTCTAATAGGTGGAATTCGGCATGATAAACGCTTGTCGGTCTGTTTTTCTGTTCGTTTCTACTATACGTCTGTCCGTATCTCTTGTCCACTCTCGGCCTTGAACCCTCTTTGTTACAGTGGATCTCTTCTTACCTTGAAAACCGTTATTATAGCGTTCGATTTAGATCTGCCACCTCATGCCCTTTCTTAGCTACCTCCGGTGTCCACCAAGGCAGACACCTCGGCCCACTTTTGTTTATTCTTGCTATTAATGATATTGATAGGTCCATCAAACATTCTTCTGTCTCTCTGTACGCCGATGATACCAAGTTTTTCAAGACCATTTCCTCAACACATGACTCTTCCCTTATTCAAAAGGATCTAGACAGTTTTTCAGTTTGGTGTCTAGAAAATTGCATGGAGCTTAATGTCGTCAAATGCCAATCAATTACTTTTTCACGCAAACGTAACAAATCTCCTCCCCGTCTCTACCTGCTCCATAATCAACCCATACCCACAGTTGATAATATTCGTGACCTTGGGATTTTATGTGACCCAGAGCTTAATTTTCTCACTCACATAGACGATATCATTCTCAAAGCAAACTCAGTGCTCGGTTTCGTCAAAAGATGGTCCAAAGAATTCTCCAACCCCTATGTAACCCGGTCCTTATACATATCGTTTGTTCGTCCACTGCTAGAATACGCCTCTCAAGTTTGAAGCCCTTACCAACTTACTCATATTTCCAGAATCGAAAGCATCCAACGTCGATTCCTACGCTTTGCTCTTCGAGGTCTATCATGGAACAATCCTCAATCCTCTGATTCTACCTCCCTATCTAAATCGACTTAAACTAATCAACCTGAATTCGTTGGAAGAACGAAGAGAGATATCAGACATTCTCTTCATTCATCGACTACTCTCCGGTTCCTTTGACTGCATGTCGCTCTACAACTCCATCTCTCTCAATACTAATCCCCGTAATACACGTAACCCTCGTCTCTTTTATATACCCACCCTCCGAACCTCTTACGGCTCCAACGAACCTGTCTCTCGCATGCTACGGGCTGTTAATTTAAATATATTATGCTTCTTCGACTTTAACCTGAGCACTCCTTCCTTAAAACTCCGGCTTCTGAACCGTCCCCCCACTCACTAACCTTAGCTTAAGTTCTTAGTTTTTAAGTTAGATTAAGAATTAGCTTGTATTAAGCCGAATAAATGGGGGTTTTGCCCCCACCAAAATTAAATTAAAATTTGCGTTCAAGTATACAGCGATCTAGAGCCTTAGCAGATGAAAGGTTTTGCACCAAATTTGATACTTTACATTTTTATATGATTCACAAGCGACCACACTTGAACAGGTACATACATAAATCATATTTTTTTGCATAAATATATCCTCAAAAACGACTCTAAAGATCCGTCCAGCCTACGCCAGGTTCAAAGAACAAAAAACTGAAGCCCGAAATCGTCCTAGTAGGAGGGATGTAAATACCATATTCCACGGTTTTTTGGATTTAGACCACCCAATGTATCTGAGAAATACCACCATGGCTACTGCAAATTCTGAAAGCAATAAATACATAAATAAGAAAACATTTTTCCAAAAAGATCGTTTAAGGATATAAATTGGGTTTTTTACGCTTTTTGATGACATAGCCCCATTTTTAGGTTATTAACGTACAGAGCTCTTCAAGGACTTAGTATAATTTGTAAGATGTCTTGCGCTCTGAAGTACTTCGAAAATCCATTTTTTAAACATTTTTGAATTTTTTTTATTGAAAATTGAAATGTGCTGTGTGTCAACATATAGTCCGTAACTTCATTTAATTATCTTAATACCTAATTTGCATACTTGAATTAATAAAGCTTTTAGTCTTAACATTACTTCATACTCGATATATCGTGTTTAATTTCTTGCTCAGTTTTTCCTGAAAATTTCACAGGTTATGGGCCCAGACACGCAGCGGAAAAGTTAAAAGTTTAATAGCGTTTTATTCTTTAATTAAATTATAGATATACTTTGAAGAAGTATTTAATTTAACTTGTAATCGATTATAAAGCGGACTATAATTCGTTTTTAACTTGTCGTATTCGGGCATAAAAATGGAAACTGATCTGCAAAGGGTTGATAAATTGCAGAGTAGTGAGCAATGGCTGGTTTGGAAATTCCAAATCAAAGTTTTGTTAAGGGCATATGATTTGTGGGACATAGTTGATGGTTCGTCAGAAAAACCTCTCGTCAAAACTGAAACAGCGGTGGAGGATTCTGAGTTGCTTAAGAAGTGGGTTCGATCCGACAGTAAGGCACAGAAGATAATTGTGACATCAATGGGGCAGGAGCCAATGCTGCATATAATGTCTTGTGAAAGTGCTTTCGACATGTGGACCAAGCTTGAGAATGTCTATGAGCAAAAATCCAAGACGTCCGTGCATTTGCTTCAACAAAGATTTTATAGCTTTACCAAAAGCGAAGATGAAAATCTCTCTATTCACATCTCGAAGCTTCAAAAAATTGTTCAACAGCTCAAAGATCTTGGTGAGGATGTTTCAGAGACTATGGTCATCACCAAAATTTTAATGACTCTACCGGTGAGATATAATCACTTCTACAGTGCATGGGAGTCGACAGCAGCAAGTGAGCAAACATTAAAGAATTTAACTGCACGTCTGTTGATGGAGGAGTCGAGAATAAATATGCAAAATGAAGTTGAATGTGAAGCTCTCACGGCAAGAAAAAGTAAAACGTCATCAAAAACAGTACCTTGTCGAGAAAGCGGTAAAAGCAAGAAATTGGGAAAGTGTTTTATCTGCAAAAAAACGGGTCATTTTAAAGCGGATTGTCCTACAAGGCAGAGAGGGAAAAACCACACAACAGGTGAAGTCAAAAGAGGGGAAGCTTTTATATCTCAAACTGTATTTGCCAAAATGACAGAAAAGGATAGTTGGTTTCTCGACTCTGGAGCAAGCGATCACATGACGTCTCGAAAAGAGTGGTTCGTTTCTTTCAAAAAATTTGACAAACCAGTAAATATTCGAGTGGGAAATGGTGAAATTATTCATGCGTACGGTACCGGTGATATCAATATTCTGGCGTTTAACAAGGTGGATTGGATAGAGAAGCACATATCCAAAGTTTTATACGTCCCCGATATAAAATTGAATTTATTTTCTGCGAGTTGTGCGCTTGATAAAGGGCTACAAATGAGATCCAATAAAAATGAATGCGAGTTGCTTAAAAATAATGATGTTGTTGCTGTTGGCTTGCGCCAAAATAAGATGTTTAAGCTGTTGTTTCAAGTGGTGATGGTGGGTGAATCACAGGTCAATAGTGCGGTTCAAGATTCAAGTCGTAGAGATGGTAATGATCTACAATCGTGGCATGAGCGACTCTGTCATCAGAACATAAACTACGTTAAAGAATTTCTGAAATCAAACAATATTTCTTATACAGGAGATTCATTCTTTTGTTCTGCTTGTGCAATGGGAAAAAGCCACAGACTGCCGTTTGCAAGGAGTCTGAATAGAGCATCGTTACCAGGAGAGTTAATACATTGTGATCTTTGCGGCCCCATGCATGAAATCTCATATGGAGGGTCTAGATATTTTCTGTTAATGAAAGATGATTGCTCTAGTTTTCGTCATGTTTATTTCATCAAACACAAAACTGAAGTAAGTGCATTGTTAAAAATATATATAGAGCAAGTGAAAATCGAAACAGGTTACTCTGTCAAAGTTCTACGTACCGATAACGGCTTAGAATTCATTAATAATGACGTTGAAACATTGCTCAGAGTTCAGGGCATATGTCATCAGAAAACCGTTCCATATACTCCGCAACAAAATGGGCGAGCCGAACGAGATATGCGGACGATCGTCGAAGCAGCTAGGTCGATGTTGTGTGGCAAAAATCTCAATGCGAAACTTTGGGCTGAGGCAGTAAATACTGCAGTCTATGTTTTGAATAGGAGCTGTCCAAGTCCAGTAGCAGGGAAGTCTCCCTTTGAAGTTTGGTTCAACAAAAAGAGTAATTTTTTCGAGTTTAAGCAATTTGGTTGTGAGGTGTATATGCATATACCAAGTCAGAAAACAAAAAAATGGCATAAGAAAGCTAGGAAAGGGGTTTGGGTAGGCTACGCTTGTAACACAAAAGGCCATCGAATACTTTTGGATGACACAAAAAAGGTAGAAATTTCGCGAGATGTTCTGTTTAATGAATGTCGTGATAGCCAGTGTAACCTTAAAGAAGCAGAAACCGATTTTGTTTACATTAAGATGTTTGAAGACGAGAAGTTTGATGATGAGAAGGACGCTATTTCTACAAGGGCAGACCAAGGTGATGTCGAAGCTGTTGAAGAAGGTGCTAGTGCAGGAGAAAACGATGCAGACGAAGGCGACGTAGATAATTGCGATGTTCATGCTGCAGGTGGTAAACAAAGAGCTGGTGCAGATGTAGTCGTTGAAGAAGGTGTACGAGGTGATGGTTTAAACAAGGAAGTAGAATTGGAGAATGATAAAGCAAAATGTGGTTCATTTCAAGAAGATTATAGATCAAAACTTCGTAAGAGAAAACAATCAAACTTTGTTATGTCTGAGGGCTTTGCATTTGTTGCTGAACTTATTGAACCTCCGAATTTTCGAAAAGCAATGGATTCTCCTCTGGCAGAAAGGTGGAAGTATGCGATGGACGAGGAAATCAAAAGTTTACTGGAAAACAACACCTGGCAGCTAGTCAATTTACCCAAAGGAAGAAAGGTAATCGGTAATAGATGGGTTTATAAAGTAAAACTTTCGACGGATGGCGAAGTTAGTCGTTATAAGGCCCGTTTAGTTATAAAAGGCTATAGTCAAGAATATGGTCTAGATTATTCTGAAACATTTAGTCCTGTCGTCAAATTTGCCTCAATTCGAACAATTTTGGCTATTGCTGCAGCCGAAAATCTGAAATTGTTTCAATTTGATATCAAGACCGCCTTTTTGAACGGCGATCTATCGGAGGACATCTTTATGCGGCAACCTGAAGGGTACAATGATGGAAGCGGCAGAGTCTGCAAGTTGCAGAAAAGCCTCTATGGGCTTAAGCAGTCTTCGAGGTGCTGGAACAAGAAGTTCTCTGGTTTTCTTCAACAATTCGACTTTAAAGTAAGTCTTTATGATCCTTGTGTATTTATTAGTAGTTCCAAAAGAAAAAAGGTTTTGCTTGCGATCTACATCGATGATGGTTTGGTGGCTGCGTCAAGCAAAGAAGATGTGGATGATTTACTAAATTATCTACAGCAAGAATTTGAAGTAACACATGGTGACGCGAACTATTTTCTTGGGCTGGAAATTTCACGAAGACAAGACGGTACGGTAATGATTCATCAAGCTGCTTATGCGAGGAGACTTTTGAATAAATTCTTTATGAACGATTCAAAACCAGTCTCAACACCATCTGAGAAAACACCTCATGCTCTTAGTAGAGGTCGCCATGCTGGGCATTTTCCGTTTCGTGAGGCAGTGGGGTCACTGATGTATTTGGCTGTTGGAACTAGACCTGACATCTCATTTGCCATCAGTTCAGTAAGCAGGTACCTGGAAAATCCAGATGAGACAAATATATGCGCAGTGAAGCGTATATTTAAATATATCAAAGGAACCATTGATCACGGTATAGTTTATAATCTTACCAATAAAATGTATTTACATTGTTTCAGCGATGCTGATTATGCGGGTGACGTTGAGACAAGAAGGTCGACGAGTGGGGCGGTTACAACGCTTTGTGGAGGAGCGATTTCTTGGCAGTCTCAAAGACAGAAATGTGTATCACTATCGACTACCGAATCTGAGTACATAGCTGCGTCAGAAGCTGTCAAGGACTTGGTATGGTTGCAGAAACTTTTTTGTGAGTTGACCAGAGCAACAACAGCTTGTTCAACGTTGTACTTAGACAATCAGAGTGCAATTAAATTGATTAAAAACCCAGAATTTCACAAACGCACAAAGCACATAGATGTGCGGTACCATTTTATAAGAGAACACTATGAAGATGATTTGTTTAAAATAGAATATGTTCCAAGTGAACAACAACTTGCTGATTTATTCACTAAATCTTTGCCTAGAGAAAAATTTAATAACTTAAAATTGTCTTTGAATTTAAATTCTTTAACTAGTTTTCACAAGTAATTTCAAATTTTTTTTATTCTTTAAATATTGAATTTGATTTGTAAACACTAATGATGAATTATTTTAAAAATTAATGTTTTTAATGTGAATAAATTAATAATGTATGACACAAGTGGAAGTATTGAAAATTGAAATGTGCTGTGTGTCAACATATAGTCCGTAACTTCATTTAATTATCTTAATACCTAATTTGCATACTTGAATTAATAAAGCTTTTAGTCTTAACATTACTTCATACTCGATATATCGTGTTTAATTTCTTGCTCAGTTTTTCCTGAAAATTTCACATTTTTTCATTATAACAGTACCATTTTTACCAAACTCCTTCAAACATCACAAAAGCAAGCAAGTTCTTGCGTTCCAGTTAAGCATTTAGCTTTATTTTTATTCCACTTATCTAGGTATGGGTTTTGGTCTAAGTTTTGTTGTGATGGTGATAAAAGTCAATTGGAAAACTACTGTACACAATAAAATTTCAGAAAATTGAGATGGTTTCTCTCAAAATTGTGATCTAAAACCCGGTTTATAACATATACGATTGAGTGTCCTTTAGCTAAATTTCAATTTTAAATAAATTTTTGAAATTAATCCAAAAAGTACAATTTCAAAGGATGTGTATCTGGATAGCTCTGGAAGGCCATCTACAAGAGAAAACAGATTAAAATCTAGGTAATAACAGAGTGTACCTATATGTGAACTTGGGTATTTATGTTTAGTTAAGGCACCAACATTATTTTGTTTGAACTTGTAACAATTTCCTGATGTCCTTAATACCTAGCATAGACATAGACAATAAGGACTTTATCCGTTGTGTTCATCCTTTAAGGAATAACCTGCTCTCAATTTCTTACAAGAGGACTAAATTGCATGACAGTTTGTGTCAACATATTGCACACACATCAAATAATCATTTCAGAATAGAGAGTGTCCACTCGATTTAGGATCATGATGAAGAAAGACAATCGTAGTGGGTTAGGTATGGGACGATTTGTGTGTGCGATATGTCTGTCTGTCTTCCTGTCTCAAGAACAATTTATCGACGATATGAAATTGATTTCGAAATCAATATTTTATTGTGCAAAGGAATGTGAGCCCGACTATTTATAAAATAAATAAATACGTACAAACAAACACAGGATGTGTTTGAAGAATGAGTTAAAGGATATTCCGTTTGGGGTGAATGTGGGTTTGGGTAGGGCTTGGAGATTTATGGCTGTCATTGGAGTAATATTTTCAAAAGGTTCCACAAATCCCGCACACACTTTATATCGTTTCGTACACACTGCCGGCCGACAACGCGTCGGTCGTCGTCGAGCAGGCAGGACTTTGTGCCTGTCTGGGCAGACTGTATGGTGTAGGTATATCCTCTTATTGAGTGTGCCATTTATTATTAAAAATTTCATCAGTCCAGTGAATACAATACACGAGTACTTAACCAGAACCTGCCATGCAGCCGGGTGGATGCTGTTGCTGTATTATCCTTTGGAAGCATCCTTGATGTCTGCTTATTCTCGTATGGTTTCTGTTTGCTGTTTAAAGGCGACCAGCACCAGACTGAGCTTAAGTATCTCTCAGCTTTCACTTAAAATGTGAATTGTGAACTTTTTTATTTTTTTTTAAGGAACAGAATTATGAACCTATGTAGGTTTGTACATATTAATAATTGCTTTTTATTATTATTTACTTACATTTAACAATTTTTTTATTCCTTTCGATTTAATTGAGCATGCGAATGAAAAACGTGTGTGTAAAAGGACATCGGACATATCGGTGTAATTGTGAGATTTAATAAATTTTTCATCGCCATTATTCTCTTGAGCATACGCACACGCACAATTAAATCATTTTGAATGATGAATTGCGAATTACAAGCAGTGAACATGTTTGAATGGCATATTATTCAACAATCCCTTTCCCAGGATATATGACGGAGACAACGAATACTGAGGGATGTACATGGTTGTATGTTATGCGTATGTGAATATGTCCATATTCGTTTTGTAGATATTTTTGTTTTATTTTTTTAAGGATCTACCCTACGGTGTATAAAATTATTATTACCTACATAAATTATTTATTGCAGTGATTCGAATGTAATTGGGTATTGATTCAAGCGCACAAAAAATTAATAAATTTATTAATTAAAATTGGTTTTTGTTAGCTCTTTATTTTAAGCTCTGAGGGTCGATAGTCAGTATGAAAGGGTTTTGCAGTAGGATTAAGTATTTCACTGTAAAAGGAATCCTGGATTATATACAATGCAGTTTTCGATTGATACTTTGATTCGTATTGGTTGGAGACTTGCTACTCAAGTTTTGAGATAGAAACGTAAAAATAAATATTCATAATCAAAAATGCCTTGATTGTGCTTCCAGAACATACTCTTTTAAATGCATTTGAACGAATTTTCGAAGCAGTTTTTCCACTCTCAATGAGGTAACTCCAAAACGCATTTTGAATGCATCAACCATTTTATCAGGAGATGTCAAGGAACATTGACCTCGCATTTCATGTAATAGAATCGAAAACCAAACTTATCAAGGATACAGGGTCGTTTTTTCCGATGGATAACCAAACTCCCTTTATATCAAAAATGATACCTCAAATGATCCTCACTTAATCACCAACTATTTTGCCACTTTTTTTAACAATCTTTCTCCGAAGAATTCATTCACCTCTCTCACATAACTCACAACATTTCTAAAATTGAACATTTCTTTGTACTAACTACCCTTATACAATTGAAAATATACTAAAGCAATTATATTTGTGATTAATTAACTTCTGCTTCTATTGGTCTTTCTGGCATATTTTTTTTTTTTAATTAAACATCCATCCATTCCTTTCCTCTTACCCAAATCTTTAGCTTTTTTATATCTCATGAAAAATTTCTTAAAATATGTACAAGCTCTTTTGAATCAGTAAGGGTTAAGGGTGATGAACAAATTATCATCTCATTGCTAAGATTTCACAAACTCTTCAAAGTATTATTATTTGAAATTTCATTAAAAATCCACTGGATTGCACTCTTTTCTCAAATAAAGATTTTCAATTACTTCACTTGTTCACTATCTCAGCTTTAGAGAAAGACTAAGACTACGACTGTTCCGCTCCAATGTAGAATCCGTGCTTCTTTATGGATGCAGTACATGGAAAGTAACACCCACTGTCACAAGAAAGACGCAAACGTTCGTAAATAGATGTCTGCGAAACATCTTGCGGATTTTCTGGCCTAACATGCCACGTCACACACAGTTCATGCTACGATTTGAATTTTACGGGAAAGTTTTTCCGACAGTATAGTGTCAAAAAGTGGCGGCATCAACTGGCCCCCACAATCCGCTGATTTGACACCTTCCGATTTCTTCTCTTGAAGGAAAAGATGCACAGCGTCAACCCTTCTGATCTTGCTGCCATTTATAAGGCTTTTATACGTCCGAAGTATATCACGTATACACGTTCGAGTATAACTCAAATCTTTGTGCAGGTGTAGCTCAAACTTCAGAACAGTGTTAAGACTGGTAGAAAAAACATTCATGACCAATGTTCATCCACATTTTCTTTCTCCCACAATCAAAACATTAGAAACGAAATTGTTGAAATTACAACAGAACCCTACAAAATTGTAATGCAAAATGTGCTTAAAAAACTCACTTTTATGCAATAAACCTGGAACTGGAACATAAAACGAAGACTGCATTAACGATAATGAAATGGTCTTCAAGAATTCTTATACTTCACGGTACCCGACGATACCAAGTTCTTCAATATCATTTTCTCCACATCATTCCTTATTCAACAAATTCTCGAGAGTTTTTCAATATGGTGCTTTAAGAACTCTTTGGAACATTTTTTTTTCATTTAACCGCCTCAAATCTACCTGCTCTTAATCAATTAGCTAATTATTAAGCTGAATAAATGAGAGTTTTGTCTGCACTCTAAAAAAAATACTGTATACCTTTTAAAATCCTAGGGATGACGGGAAAAGCGTAGAGAGGAATGGCAAACGTCATTTTATAAAATATTACTAGATTCGCTAATTAACAATTAGCAATTTGAGGTTTTATAATTTAAAATGCGAGGTCAAATATCTTTGAAAAATATTGAAAGTTCGGGTTGAGCCCCCAAATGAAAACTATAAATTAAAATATTAAATAATGCATTGATTTAAAAGTAAAAGAAGTAATGAAAAATACTGATCCTAAAATACAAAGCTACATTTATTTATATTAATAAACGTATTCAAAAATTATAATTTGAATTTTTATGCCACAAAAAACTTTGCCTAACACTCCTCTCAAATTATAATATGGTCATTGGTCATGCTACAGGATATTAAGGCAATATTTTACGGAAATCTAAACCCATTTTTTATAATTTGGGTGCAATCAAGCGGTAATGGCTACCTTTAATTTCATCAACACATTACTAGAGTTAGGAAATTACGATAGGGTTAAATAATATGAGCTATAGATTAACATTGGTTTTAAATTCCTGATTATTCGAATGTGAGGAGAAATGTGCTTTGGATAGATATGATATAGATATTATAAACATAGATATATATTTAATGTTGAAGTCAAGGATGAACAGATAAGTGTTATAGAAATGGAAGTAAAGGATTTTTCAATAAACATTATTTACTACCTAAAATTGGATATAACAAACTATGAATGAAATTTTATAGAAATAATCCAAAACGTCCAACTTTCAATGACTCTGCCGCATAAGTCAGGTTGAATTTGACCAATGGAATTGATTGTTGGCTTTCAGAGCAGTAGCGGTTTGTGGTTTATTGATAAAGACCTGTGACTTAAGAAAACCACACAAAAAGAATAATAACGCTGTTAAATCGCCCATCTCGGTGACCAATACACATTGCATCCGCGTAAACATAACACTGCTCGGAAAACGCCCTTGCAAAATGTCAATTGCGGCATAAGCTGTTTGGCATATTGCGTAGTTCTGTTGAAACCGCATGCCCTTGGTGTTCATATCATCAAATTACACAGCGCTTACCGTTGACGGGTTAGTGGTGATCGCCTGGCCAACGTCGTTCTCAAAGGAGTACAAATTGATGATGCAGTTAGCCCAAAAACCACACCAAGCAATGACTCCCTTTGGATGGATTGTGATTGTCCCAAATTCGACAATTTAGCTTCTTCATGAATTCATTCATCCAGAATTAGGCTGAATATGATTTGTTGACTTAACTTGAGGTCAACTTCCAACATCCCCGAGGGCCCATCTAGCTAACATACGTCGTGGTCTATGGTCGTTAACTTTGAGCTCCTGGATCAATTCGCCAAGTTGTGGTCTGCTAAAGACTGAGTTTCTGTGAGCGGCACGGAATTGACCACCTCGGATTCTTTGCACACTCTCACTGCGGCAATATTTTCAGCAGATCTTGTGTTTCGTTGACCTATTGATGGTGTTGGCAGATTGGTCACTGAAACAATCGACTTGAATTTATCCAGCGATTTTATTTATTAGAGAAGTTCGCGAAATGTTGCTCTACAGTTGTTTAGAGCTAAGCTGCTGGTAAGAATTGCACATGACCAGTATTCTAGTCCATTATTTTGCTTGGTCTGCGTTAAAGGTAGAATTACAATTGTCGGAAGGGAACACCTGGAAATATATTAAACTAAGCGATTGATTGATATGTATTTACAGTGACGAGAAAAAGTGGTCAAATGATTTCGCTTTTTTGAAAAATTGATTTAAGTAAGGATTTTTTAATAGAAATAAAATCTTCTTTTATTTTTTTATTTTGTTTATTTAACTCACATTTATGTATTATGTGTAATAAAATTTTCAAAAAATAATATATCTACAAAAAAAATAATAATAATAATTTTCTGGTTTTGTCCAACTATGCACGTTTTAGTTTGAAGAGATTTAACATCTGTTATTACTGTTATTTATTTAACAAGTAAATTTATTTGTTGATAGTTTGTTGTGGGTAAATCGTTCATTTTAAAACGTGTAAGGCTGATTATTGTCAAATTGAAAAAAAATTGTAAAAATACCGTCGACCGCGCTATATTTTTTTACTAAAAGGTGGTGAATCATCGCGTGAAGTGTCCAAAATTTTGAAAATTTTAAAAACTTCTGTGCTTAATATTAAAAAAACAAAACCGTCGATGTCCCACCAATGAATAAAGGACGGAAACGACTACTTTCTGATTTCGAAGCTAGAAGAATCGAAAGAAAGTTGAGAAGTTGTGGGTCCAAAACACCTAAGCAGGCAGCCCAAAACATAAACAAGCTAGTTAGTGAATGGACTGCGCGCGCCGGGCACTCAAAATAATTGGGTTAAACGCTAAAGAGAAACCGAAGAAGCCTCTGCTTTCAGCGAAAAATATTAAAGTCAGGTTAGCTTTTGCTAAAAAGCACAAACACTGGACCATTGACCAATGCAAAAAAGTCATTTGATCGGACGAGACGAAGGTCAATGGATTAGGAACGGATGGTAGATCTTTTTATTGGTCACGCTCTGGAGAACCACTTCAACAACATCAAGTTCAAAAGACCGTGAAACATAGAGGAGATTCGGTGATGGCTTGGGGCTGTTTCTCGTGAAACGCTGTTGGTCCTTTGACGAAAATCGATGGCATCATGAACAAAGAAAAATATTTGGACATTTTTAAGACAAATTTACCACCTTTTACTGCATCAACAGGCTTCAATAATTGTTAAATAACTTTTCACCAGGACGGAGATCCAAAAAACACGTCAAAAATTGTCTCGGAACGGCTGAGAAATCAACAGCTTACGACTATGACATGGCCAGCACAAAGCCCTGACCTCAATCCAATTGAAAATTTATGGTCAATTATGAAGCGACGGATGGGGCAGCACAAAAGTCACCCATCAAACACTCAGGAGCCTTGGCAACGAATGGAGCTGAAATCGACCGTATTCCAGAGCAATTTCTCCATAATTTGGTGGAAAGTATGCCATAGCGTTGCTCCCAAGTAATTATAAATAAAGGTTTATGGACTAAATACTAAAGAAAAAACATTGATTTTAAACGTGCATAATTGGACAAGTCTAAAAACTAATGGAATATTTTTTATTTTGTATAATATATTATTTTTTGAAAAAGTTATTATAAATAATAGAATTCAGTTAAATAAACAAAATGAAAAAAAAAATTAAAAAAAATATTTCATTTCTATTAAAAACTCTTACTTTAAATCAATTTTTCAAGTAAGCGAAAACATTTGACCACTTTTGCTCGTCACTGTATATATGAGCTGCTCGAATAATTGTGTTTCATCTATTTTTCATTGACTTTTGATTTCACCTCTCGAGATGTTTTAAACATATTTTGACTGTTGGAAGCAAATTTTCTTTCATTTATTTATGAATTAAGCACGCATAGTAAGCTACTGACAAATATTTTGTTGTACTGTCCAAACATAATAATTTCTAAATTTTTGAGCGAAAGTCTTTCAAAGTTCATACAAAAAATGTACATTTGCAGAAATGTATATTGTTGGCGTAGATTCATAATAATAGTTCTTACTCCTTAAGAATGAATCAAATCCAGAGCAATAGTTCTTTTTATTTCGTTCTTCGTTAATGTATTATTTTCGTTAGCCCCATTTTGGAGCCCACAACATGAAAGGAGTTCTAAAATCTTATTTTAAGATGGAGAAATCCAACGTCTGTGCATCTTTGCGTCTATTTTAGTATGCTTTTGTATTTCCACTTAACCTCTAGCTATACTCTGTCCAACAAAAATTGTCAGTACAGGCCTTATGGGAGAGTTTTTTCTAAAGCAGTGGCGCCTGATGCACCCTCACTACAATGAGTTAGGAAAAATGCCAATAAAAAAAAAGCAAGCCACTGACTTTTCTTAAGGAATTGTTGTTGTAATTCTTTGCAAAAAGTTGTGCACCCAAACACGACCGTCGTATCCCACTGCTGATGACGATGAGATACTGTCAAGTCAAGAGTGTCAAGTGTCACTCAATACGATCGTGCGCTCTTTATATACATCAAAACAGAGTTAACAGTATCATTCTCAATTGCAAGCAAGGAGCTTTTTCAGTGGTTTTTAATAAGGAGCTTTTGGGATTTGAAGCTTTTGAGAACACATTTTAAGAAGATGAGTATGTTAAGTGTTGTCGTATTGCTTTCCACCTTAAAAATAAACGCGCCTATTATCTTACCGCTTGGCGTTGTGGGAAAAGGTAAATTGAATATTGTTTTCAGTCGGTTTGAATCGGCAGACGGTAGCCCTACTCCTTTTTTACTCTCATTTGCGGCGATTTATAATTTAAACTACGGAATCCCTGTGAGAGCTTTAAAAAACGGCACAGATATGCATGGCAATGCAACCAGAATGAGAGACAAACGTCCTATCTTCCCTGTACTGACAATTTTTGTTGGACAGAGTATAGTACCGAAACTGGCGAATGGATTTTCTTCAAATTAGGAACAGAGAAGGTTTGTACGAGTTCCTTGATGTAAGATTCGAATTTTTACTAAAGCTAATCTAAATAGGGAAGCTCCCTTCGTATGTACCTATAATGCAGTAAAACTGTGTTTCCAATTATTTTTGGCGAAA
The DNA here is from genome assembly GCA_963931855.1 of Philhelius festivus. NCBI lineage: Eukaryota > Metazoa > Arthropoda > Insecta > Diptera > Syrphidae > Philhelius > Philhelius festivus. Next base: position 183,267,767 of record OZ007556.1, read on the forward strand.
AATGCACATAACGGATATTGATTTGGATATTTGCGAATAAAAAAAATTAAGTAGTTTTGTATTTCTTTTAACTTTTCCACACTTGGTCTTTGGAATGCGATTGTGTTATAAGCCTAAAATTTTAGGATTTTAATGCTAGGCCTAATTTTAAGGTTTAACCACAAGAACTTTCATATTATTTACCATCATCACTATCGGCACTTTAGAGGGAGGGATCGTTCCAGTACTTGGCTTCCCTTAACAAGACCCTCAAAATACCTTCCAGATGGTATTTAAATTCCGCTTGGATTGAGCTGTAAAAATGCACCGTAGTTTTAAAAGGAATAGAATATTAGAACAGAATTTTTATGGGCATATAGTGGCTTGTGAATAAGTTGCTTATTGTCTCGTTTAAGTCTAGTCTATTGATATCTTACGTATGTATACAGAAAAAAATTCTCCCTAGAATGGTGCTCGAAACCACTTCCTCTTGGTTAACAGTCTTGTGCTGCATCTACTGAACCATTGCCAAACCCTTGGTCACACAAACATTCATCTTAGCACACCATCTTGTGAAATCATCAAAATAGAAAAATATCCTGCTATGATTCTTTATCCTTGATTCGTTAACTTCAATTTGAATAGGCGTAACACTTTAGACCAAACATTTGTCCTTGAATTGATTTCGAATGATCAAAGCAAATCTCCTAAGTGTATAGGTATCCCATAGACAGCATTAAAATAATCATACTGCCTTGGCTATATTCTGCCAATTCGTCTATACGGACAGAGGCCCATCCTTTCCATTCATTCTGCAGACAATTTCCATCTGAATTCCATTCAATTAAGCCTGAAACCGTTTCTAAAGTAAAATAAACGAAAGCTCAAACATATTTCCATTGAGCTATTTTTGTTGCTTTCTTTTTTTATTTTTCAATTTCAAGAAAGGCAAAAAGGATCCCTCTGATATCTACAACTACACTCATACATAGATACGACAAGACCACTTTTCGGATAAGGGATACTTTAAAGTCAATTCAATGATGATGAGTGAATTTATACAAATGGTTTCATTCAAATGGAACGAAACGAAACCGAACGAAAAAGGACGTTTCGCTTTCCTGCAGGACAATTTCAGATTAGGTGTCAATCGGTATTGTTGATTTTTGGTGCCTTTGCTTCTATAGGTTCAATATATGGGAATATCAAATTTAATGTTTATTAAGTGAACTTTAAAATCGGATCCCAGGGGCTTAACGATGAAAGTATAAAGGAATTTGCTCGGTATTGGGGATGTTGCTATAAGCCCTTAGACAAATGAAATAATAAAATTAGCATAGATATAGAAGTTTCAATTTGCGAATTGTTATCGGGATTCAGGATGAATTTTTAGATCAATTTGAGAGCTATTTTTATGAGACATTGATTTTAAAGATTATAACTTTGCAAGTTTTATTTGATGGATTTTTTTTTTTCTACGTAGAAGCGAAAGCCTGCAATTCTAACATGCGAAGTATATTTTTATTTCATAACCGATATAAGTACAGAGGGTACTATAATACCCTTATAATTTTATAATAGCATGAGCGATGGGGAAATTAGGGAGGTAGGGAAAGAAGGTGCCGATGAACATTGGTTTTAAATGTTTGCAAATTGAAAAGGCAAGTGGAAACCGTGCCGGGTAAATAATTCCTTATTCGCGACTAAAAAACGAATCTCTGTATTTGACGGTACATACAAAATTAGGCTCAAGGGTGAACTGATGAGCATTCCCTGCGAAAAAGATATCACGGGTGGAGTGTTCGATGGGAGGAATGCCACTTGCTATTTCGAGTGAGATTTGCTTTTGTGAAAGAAGCGATAAGGCAAGGAAAAGCATGAAACATTCCGACGGTGTTCAAGAGATGGGAACTATTCCTTGATATTTCTGTTGCCTAACAGTTTAAATGCTCTATTCAGTATTCTATTAAATACATAAAGAGAAGTTTGGAATACACCTGCCCAAAGATGTGAGTTATACTCCAATTTTTGTGGCTTAAATTGCTTATAAATTGTAGCCAGATAAGGAGGGCTTAATAATTTCTTACATCGATATAGAAATCCTAAGTATTTAGCAGCGGTCTTGAAATTGTGGTCATTCCAACTAAAATCTTCGTTGACACACATACCAAGAACTAAGAGCTTTTTGGCTTCTTCGATACAAGTGCCATTTAAGAGCAATGGTATAGGGGGTACATTTTATTTTCAAAGACAATAAACAGCATTTAGTTTTCTAGTGAAATAGCCAGTTGCATTCATTCCCTAAAACATAATACTCGCGTTTCAAAGAATGCGCATCAGTTTACTAGCAGGTTAGAAAATCAGAAAAAAATCACAAAATTCCGACAAAGTTGAAATTTAAAGGAGAGAATTATTTGGATGTTCCAAGCAAAGTACCCTAAATTTGGAGATCGGCTAAGCTGTTTTTGGGGGGTGAAATTCAGTTTTATGAATTTCTCGAAAACTTTCTGTTTTTTTTTTTTACGAAGCTTTGAAGGTGAAAATTATAGCTTATTTTATTCAAAGACCTTTTATTTGTGAAATTATATTTTGAGAAAAATCGAATGAGCATTATCGCATTGGAGGTAACATAAGCGAACTTTGGCATTCTGTAATTTAAATCAGACCAAAAACATAAATGTTAAAAAAACAGCCAAATTCTTCTATACAAAAACCTTTGTGTAACAAGTCAGCCGTGAAAAGTACTGAGATCTAAAAGTACCCCAAGTTCTTACTTCATGAAGGTTTAATACCGAATATTTAAAGTAGAATAATATTGAAACAGCTACAATGTAATAGATAAATTTTATTATTTAATGATTACTGACTAAAATTTGATGGGTTCACTTGTCAAGTTTTTAAAACCTTTCGAATTTGGGCATAATTTTGTTCCTCTAATTGCATGACAAGACCTACCGTTGTGCAAAATTACAAGATTCTACGATGTCGGGAAGTGCTCACTAATTTTGATGATCTGTCAGTCAGTGAGTGAGTGAGTCATCAGTCAGTTACGGTTTTTGTGATTTTTGAGGCCTTATATCTCAGGAACCGCTTATAATAGAAAACTGAAACTGAAAACTGAGGCGCCTGTGCTTGAATAGTTTAGCAAATATTCGGAATTTCAAGTTTCTGACTTCATTGGTACTGAAGATAGGAAGGGGTCAAAAGTCGCCTGAGTTTGTTCCTGTAAAAAGGGTGTAGTGCCAGAACTTGGCTGGGCACGCTAGCTCTGTTCTAATTTAAAAAAAATAAATTAAAAATGGAAAACAGTATTCAGCAGCGGAAAAACCAAGCCCAGGCTGGCAGAGCGGAGTGTTTTTTGCATAGTCGCTAGATTTTGAGTTTTCAGTTTCCTTTGGTGGGTGCTCTTTAATTGACCGCATTCAGTCCTGAGTGATTCCAGATCTTTTGGTGTAAGATTATACGTTAAAACGATGTAGTTAAATCTAATCTAACTATACATTTTTTTTTCCAAGTTTATTTTTGGGTGGAAACGAGAAACACCTCCATTTTGCTCTTGCTGAGACATAGAGTCGTTGCAATTTTTCAGCAGTGTAGGATCTGAAAAGTTTGTAGATTGACCATTCTTGCAGACTGTTTCGTTCGCAGACGTAAGATCGATAAATGCCACAGAAGTTTTGAGCTTGGATCAGTATGCTGCTTCTATGTATGAGGTTAGAGCCAATATTTGGTCTGACCAGCTGCACCCAGATGCCTGTTCTGTTATGCGGGTATTAATTCGCTAATGATAGGTTCGATTCTGTTGTAGATCAATCTTGTTAACAACACTATGCTGTGCGATCAAGCGGTAAGTTTTTGGTTTATCTTTGGGTTTTCAAGGCAAGGCAAGGAACATTCTTTGGGAAAGGTGCCAGATTCCAGAATGTCTAAAAATACCCATGATTCTGAAATGTATTCCACTATGATTCAGGAGAAATGCCCTTGAGACCAGTTGATTTTCCAGGTTTAAGTTAAAGAAGTGCCGCTTTAACTTCTTCTGGGTGGAATAGCTTTGAAAACTCGGGGACTTATTGAGAGTGTCTTTTCAGTAGTTCGAGAGCTTTACAACTCTGTCAGAGATTGTGTTGATGTGGCTATTGTAGTATTGTCACACTTTACGAAGAAGACTCCAGGCTCGAATACGCGAAGTTGCTTAATTCAACTATGTGTTGCCACTTTGTATAATGCGAGCTTTGTCGAGGCATCTTAGAATTTTGCACGCAGTTTCGGTGTTTCCAATTGTCTCAATCCCTTAGTATGAGGAGGCCGCTTTTTCTGACTATCTGGAAATATATTTTTTGCGAAATCATTTCGAAACATGTAATTTGGCAGTGGAAATTATGACGGCGGTAAGGCGTTTATAGTTTTTTTTCTAGGGGATTTTACCATTTAATGTTGGAGTCAAGATCGTTTGACTGTTTCGATGATAATATGGCTTTTTGCTGGGAGAAGTTAAGAAAAACTTTTTGGCTAGCTTAGAGAGTTCTTTGGTCTCTATTGCAACCTACAAAAGCAATATCTGTAACTTAGGTTCTCTATCATCATTTGGAGAAGGAGGCTAGCATCAAAAACAAGATTAAGATGGTTAAAATCGGACCAACCATTCAACTAACTTAATTCCATTTCTATAAATGGGACAAAGCCCCATATACTGATACGCCCAAATATCTTGGCTGAGTTATCGATCGTAAACTGGAAAGAAATAAAGAAAGAAAGAAAAAAGAAAAAGGAAAAAAGCAGCAAAAGCAGCAAAAGCCTTCTACACCTGTAGTGGAATTTTTGGCAAGAGATTGGGACCCAGCCCAAAAACCATTCATTGAATGTACATAGTCGTTAAAAGTCCTATCCTGACGTACTCCTGTTTGGTTTGGTGGCCAGCTTAGGATAAGAGAACTAATTTTAAGGAAACGATAAACATTGAGAGACTGGTAGGTCTTGGCGCAACAAGTGACATGAGAACCGGCCTAACCGCAGCCCAAGAAACTTTCCTCTCACTTGTTCCACTCGATCTATGCACGAAGGAGTTTGCGGCCATAAGTGCTATACCACTTAAAGAATATAAGAATTAGAAAAGGGGTCATTGTGGCCACAGAACTATTGTAAACTTCACTGACATGGACATTCAAACGGACTATATTTCACCGTACATATATCTCACTAACAAGTATTCCAAGGAGTTTTAGATGGAAAACTGGGTCCTAAACGCATATTTATGTATCGGTCTTTGTAGATGATTCCAAAACGGAAGCTGCGGTAGGGTCAGGCATCCTCTTAGACAACCCACTCATAAAAAGATCATTAAAGATACCAAACTTTTGCAGTGTCTTGCAAGTGGAAGTGCTTGCAGCTTGCGAGGCTAAAAAATATCTTTCCATGTAAACTGTTAAACAGGAACTTTAATGTTTTCATAGATAGCCAGGTGGCAATCAAAGCCAATTCGTCAATTGTCATGAATTCAAAACTGGTTGCTCGTTACCATAGTGAATTAAGACTGCTCGGCAGACAAACTTAACTCAATTCAGAAATCAGGATGCTTCACGGAGGTCCCCATACCTATGACCTCTACTAAATCCTTTCTCTTACCTTTCCCATTCCTACATTACCCACACCATGGATGCATTGAGATCATAGTGGGATTATACGGCTTGGAGCATCATAAGCCCACCTATCCTAACTTAATTCCGTTTAGCTCATTTCGGGGCATATCTTCAGGAGGTATGGTAGTTTTTTCCTACAGTATGAGGCCCCACACATATGTACATATGTAGATCAGTCAGATTGATTACATTAAGTTAGTACATTTAACAGCAGATATGGAATGGAACAGGACTAATACCTCTTTATAGGTGGTGCACTCTGCTTTTAAGGATCGGAATGATGATTCTGATTCGATTGTATTTTGTTACGAAATTGAAGCATGCTTCTCGCCAAACTATTTCCGAGGGTAGTAAGCTCCTAGCTGGAAGAATATCAGTTCCATTAAAAATGTTCCCTTCTTTCCTACTTATAGAGTTCAAGAGCAGTTCGCATATCACTTATGTTTGAAATTGCAAATCAATTTTTTTCAATACTTAAGGGAAATTAAGTGAAATCTTATTTATGTATTAATATTTGTGCTTTTAACTGATATTCTCAGAACTCTCCCAATGAAAAATTGTAGAATAGTCTGTAAAGAATTCTATATTTCACTACATCAGTATGAGCTAACAAAAAATCCATATTCCTAGTCCCTATGACAAAATATTAAAAATCAAATAAAGAAATTAGAGGTCCCCCGACCAGAAGAAGAATTTTTGGAGAAATTCCGAAACTTATTTGTCTCCATCAAATTTTGTTGCCATTCTTTCATGGTCGACTGTCCACACACACATCTCCCCATTCATTCCATGTGAAACATTTGAAAGGAGTTTTTTTCGTCCTTATGTGATTTTATTTTTTTTGTCTTGTTCCACAGATTTTATGTCCTTTTGGTGTGCTTTGAATGAGCATCAATATGAATACAACATTTTATATTCAATTCAATTGAAAAAATTCCTTAAGGATTTCAAGACTAACGAAAATGCTCGTGATTTCATTTTTTACTGCCTGCTTCTTGTTTGTTTTTTTTTTTCGCCTTTTTCCTAAACCATTGATAAAGCTTCCTTGGGTATTTGCATTTTTATGGTAGGTCGCTTGCTCAAAAACGCTATTTGGAAAATTCAAATAAATCGGCTGAATGGAGCAAAGTTGTTTGTTTGTATCTTCTTTTTTTGTTTGAACGTTCATATATATAAATAGGTATGGGTTCTTTTTGGTATAGGCTATTCAATATAATAGGACGAGTATTGAGAGGCCGTGGTAGTGGATTGGTGTTGTAGTTGTTTTTTGTGTGAATTTTATGGAAGGAGAAACCCTGCTCTAAGGAACTTCTAGAAAGATTAAGTCGTTTTCATTGAACTTCTGTGGTGTTTGATGGTACAATATTTTTTAGTGCTCAATTGAAGATAAATGTTCTAGAGTCAGTTTAAGGAGAGGGAATATAAATTCATATACCTTATGTAGGTAAATGCTTAAAGGACGTTTTCGTGATGAAATGGAGAAAAACAAACTGAAAACAAGCAAACGGATCTAATCAATAACTTTAAAGAACAGTGGAGAATATTCTTCTCTGATACAATAACTTGTGCTCTTTTGATTCTCAAATGGATGGTTTTAAGTGTAAAAAAAATAACACAAGTTGATACATACATGTGTGTGTAAAGGTAAATCATCTAAAAAGCAGTTCTTTTTATTTTTGCTTTGCTTTGTCAGTATCAACCAAAACTCCAAATATCTGTCATTCAAGTATTTATAAGAAGATTTTAGAACATTAGAAATATTTGGTATTTATTTCGAACTTAAAGCTATAGCAATAATTAATTCTATAGACAAAAAAAAATAGGTATCATTCATTTACATAAAAGCTATAGTGTCGAATGATACAACAATAGGATTAACAATTGAACATTTTAAAAAATAATCTGATGTGGAATGACAATCAGTACGAAAAACAATTAAAATTCATAAAAGTAATAATAATAGGTGATTTTTTTGCTATTTTTTTTTTTTGGCAACACTGGTTTTGACAGCTCACCCACGTTTCGTGTTTTGTGTCACTGTCAAACATCTTCAGTTTGGTCCATAATTTAACCATGAATTGAATTTTACTATCAAAATGCGTGCTCTGTTGAGAAAGTTCATCGCGTGCTTCTTCCGTTTTATGGTCAGTTTACTAACTACTATACTGACTAAATTTCGCACCAAAATTTCATTGTTGGAAATTAAACCACCAACACGCTTACGTAGAGTGCGAACTCAGGAAAATGTCGCTGCTGTATCAGCCAGTGTTAGTGATGACCGTGAATTATAGATTCGGCGCCGTTCGCAGCAATTGGGCCTCTGTTACTCCACTACGTGAAAAATTTTCCCGAAGAATTTAGGTGTGAAGCCTTTCAAAATACAGCTGGTGCAAGAATTGAAGCCAAACGACCTACCACAACACCGAATTTTTGGTGAATGGGCCGAAGATCCACTTTTTTATCGAAAAATTGTGTTCAGCGACGAAGCTCATTTCTGTTAAAATGGATATTGGAACAAGCAAAACTGCCGTATTTGGAGTAAAGAGCAGCCAGAAGCATTGCAAGAGCTACTAATGCATCCAGAAAAAGTAACTGTTTGGTGCGGATTATGGGCTGGCGGAGTCATTGGGTCGTATTTCTTCAAAGATGATGCGAATCGGAACGTTACTGTGAATGGTGGGCGCTACCGTGCGATGATAACAAACTGTTTTTTTGCGCAAAATTCGAGAGCTTGACTTGCATGACATGTAGTTTCAACAAGACGGTGCCACATGCCACACAGCACGCATAAAATGCACCAATTGAGAGGCGAGTTCAGTGAACAGTTTATTTCACATTTGGGGCCGGTCAATTGGTCGCCTAGATCGTGCAATTTAACGCATCTAGACTATTTTTTGTGGGGCTATGTTAAGGCTCATGTGTATAGCAACAAGCCCTCTTCGATTGAAGCACTGGAAGCCAACATCGAAGCATTTATTATTGAGTTATCAGCCGAAATGTTAGAATGAATATACTAAAATTGGACTAAGCGAATGGACCATTTGAGGCGCAGCCGCGGCCAACATTTACATGAAATAATCTTTAAACATTAAATTATATCGACCGTACTATCGATTTAAATAAAAATTTAATATATTGTTGTGAACAGAGCTTTATACTACTACAGCGCCATCTGTTGGAAAATTGTATATCTAATTTATGGAAGAAACAAAAAGCTCTTTTCCAATGTCAAATGTGTTTCCCCTTATTCCAACCATCTAGAACATTCCAAGACAAGAACTTTCGAGAACAACTAATTTGAGTATATAAGGGAGTGTTCACGGTGAGCGAGAAACAGTTGATTTTGGATTATGAAAGTGTGCAAAAGTATTGCTTATTGGATTGTGTTATTAAACAAGTGTGATTTAAATTTGAATAAAAGTATTTGAGTTGTTTATAAATTGAGATTTATTGTTGTGATTTGGAAAGTGTGAATAAAGACGAAATAATAAAAAGAGTAATAAGTTTTATTTAACGAACCTAGCAAAAATATTACAATATTTTTCTGAATTTTATGTGTTTAAAAAAAAAAAAAAAAAAAAAACTAACCAACGATGACCTAAGAGATCGGAAAAGAGACTACTTCCCCCATGCCCATGATAACATTGTCATCCAGAGTTTCCATCACACTGAGGTCCCTCGGTTAGGGATGTCTTTGTTCGGTGGTGACCCTTCTCATAAATTCATTCGGGTGGTCGATGATATTCCTCATTAGTTTCTTCGTTGAATGAACTAGATATTTGTCCAGTGGGATTAAATTCGCTTCTGTGTAGAGATGCTCGTTCCTGTAGTGTTCCTGTCGTTGACAGTAGCTGTCATAGCTGTCTTCGAGATCGAAAGCCATACTGGAAAGGAATAGATGATCACTGGTCGCAGGAGCTGCTTGTAGATAAATGTCTTTGTCGGTTGGCTTAGACCTGATCTTCTTTTCAGTAATGGGTGCAAATGGCTGAAGTCCCGGCTTGCCTTTAACAGCACATTTCTTGAGTGCAAGTCAAACCTAAGCAACTCGTTGAAGTACACTCCCAGGTATTTGACATTTGTTTTGCCGCTTTGGTGGATCCGTCAAGGAGTCTCAGGACCAGATTTCTCTAAATGGGTGCTGCAAGTGCCGTACCAGTTGAAGGTCTCCTGAAACAGACAAGTTCCCATTTGGAAGTGTTGATCCTGATGCCCCATTTCTGGTAGAATTGGAAAAGTCTGTTGATGTGCTTTTCTACTTTTCGAAAGTCATCAAATTGAAGAGGAAGGAGCCTACGTTTGATCCTTGGGCGACTCCAGCTCTAATGGTCTTCATGTGTGACCTGCAGTGTTGCTGTTGTCTAGATGGACGAAAAATTTCCTGAAAGATAGAAAAAGATCGGCCTTCTCGACATTCAGAAAGCATCCAACGGTGACACGATGACAGTGGTGATATCATGTTGGAATTTTAGCAGTAGATTCAAGGTTGAGTGTTTTTCTTGAAAGCCGAATTTTCACAGCAGAATTTTCTAAGTTTTCGGAGAAATATTTCTTTCAGTAATTTGCTGATGTTGTTGCGAAGTGATATCGGCCTGTAGTTGGAAGCACTTTTGTTCGGGGGAAGTAACAGTTGTTGATGCAGTTGTTTAAAATGACTGTGAAGAAAATAATTACTGCATGTGGCAGACTTTTCAGAATGTAGTAGGAGACACCATCTGGTCCAGCAGACTTTTTTGGCTTAGAATTGCTGATGATTTTTACAGCCTCTAGATTGCATAAATGTGGATTATCGGTGGGATTATTTGATTTTATCCGGATTTGGATGCAGTGTTTGTTGAACTGTTGCCTCAACTTCTTGTAAGAACACTGGGCCAGTAGGATGGGTTCGGTATGATGGACCCGCTCGAAAGTGAGTGCTGTGTAGCCCAAACAGTAGCCATAAGCAAATCCTAGAAGATTTCGAACATTGAGGCTCAATTTTTCAGTGCGATGTTATTTGAGCTTCCTTTTAAATACTCGGAGAATTGGTCAATTTAAATATCAATTCGTTAATCGGAGGCCTTTCCACGAAGACTATTGGACGATATCTTTTCCATTATTGCTTTTTCGACCTACCTGTACAGAAAAATAGAGTTGAAACGTTTTCATTTTACGTAATTGGCGCCCAGAATAGTAGCACTCCGTGTAGATGAATTAGAGCATTGAATTTTCACGCCGAAAGTTTTATGGATCCCAATAATTTCTATTCAAAAACTAAAATTTGTATTTAAGAGGCTACTACTTATTCCGAGGAAGTGAAAAATCATCCAAATCTCTTGTCATGAAAGAGTGCTTATCATCTTTGTTTGGATTTCACAAAAAATTCATGCTGACAACAATCACGCTTGAGAGTTAAAGTTGGATGTTACTAGACCCTGGGTTCGCACGAGTTGTTATTCCACCAGATTTATCTTATACTCCTCAACCATCAGATGACCGACAAGTCCCTTTTAATACGTGATGGGCATTAATTGATTAGTATGTTGACAATTTACTCCGTCAAAAAGAGCACCGCACCAAGTTGGCTCAATCAAGAATTATCCGAAAATATCTTGCAGGATTCGCGAAATCCTTTTTAAAGAGGTCGTCTAATTCCTTCTCGGTTTACCCATCTTTCCCCTCAATGGGTGCGTTAATCTCTATACACCAACACACCACCCTTCTTTTCTTCCTCGTTATCTGCCACCCTTTGCTTCAAATTTTGCTATCAAAACAGAAATCTAGGACCAAAATAACAATTTCAACCCTAAATTATAGTCCATTTATATTCCAACTTTTTCCTCATTAAATACAAACTAAACACTAGAGTTACATCCATTATCTTCAATGTTAAGTAATTCATTATAAAGTTGCTGCTACTGCTGGAGAAAAGCGTTTTTCCTTCACCTCATTAGCTGCCTACCTAAGGGGTAATCTCTGCACATCACCATGGTCAAGTGTATTGTATCTTTTGAATCTGCTCTTCAAACAAGGGTTTTAATTTCAACACAATTTGTTCACCCTTCTACAATTACATACAAAAAAACTAAAGTAAAAAACAACCCGAGGATAAAATCTACCTTATCCTTGGATGAGAATAACTCTTCTAGATAAAAAAAATGCGTATCTTTATTTTCGAGGCAAAACAATTCCAGTAATTATAGAAGATAGGTTCAAAAATAGATACCTTACAATTTATTCTAATATTCTTCTTAGGAATTTAGGAGAAAGAAAACGGAATCTAAAATCAAAATTATTTGAAAACAAAATATTAAATTATTGCATCAGCTCTTTTTTTCTCTGCAAAAAGATATATTACCGAAATATTCCTAAGGACTTGGGTTGGTATGGATCAATATTCAAGATCGAGAATACAAAGATTTTCGAATTAGGAGAAAGGAATTTTAATTATTTAAAAAAATTAGAAAACTTTCTCAGAAGCCTTTCATTTTTAAATGATAAATAAGTAATAGCAGGTCCTAAAAATTTAATAACTACTGCGAATCCTTGATTTTCTTGATTACGGTCCTGTTACTGCAGTCATCACCCGCTCTAGCTCCTCCTGGAGCATAAGTCAACAACAGATTTCTTCCATCTGTCGCTGTTCACGACATGTAGGTTAAGATGATCACACCTTTACATGTTCAGGGTGAGTGAGGTAAAGTAACTACAGTTCATTTTTATGTTGTTATTGGCCTTCCAATTCGCCTAACACTCTGAAGATTCCATTAGGACTGCTTCGTTATGGCACCGTTTGGTTTGCGGAATGCATGGACAATCCCTCGTAATTTCCATTGTTCAATATCAAGATCCACACCCAGCGAATTGCACAGTTAGACATTTGATGTGACATGTATCCAACGTATATTGAGAACTGAAAATATAGCGGAGATATTGGTCTGAATTCTGTTCCAAATGTCTGCTGAGTTAGACATTTGATGTGACATGTATCCAACGTATATTGAGAACTGAAAATATAGCGGAGATATTGGTCTGAATTCTGTTCCAAATGTCTGCTGAGAATTTCCATGTATGTTGAACGTTGAACTCGAAGAATTTCAACTTGGTGCATAGCGTTTTTATGCTGGAGTTCGAAAAGTTCTACAAGCTCTGTTAATCCTGTTGACAACATCAAGCCTGGTCCAGCATCAGCTGATCAATGATGACTAGGTAATGAAACTAAGACCTTCTTAATAGTCTCTTGTGCAGGATAATCTGCTGTCCTGTGTTTCGATTGATCTTCAGCATTTTTGTATTTAGATTAGATTAGATTAGATTAGATCTATTCTTTACTTTTCAATAAAAAGAATAAAACATTACAAATGTTATTTAAAAAGGTCGAAGATAAAATTATAGGTATTACCATGACTCAGAAAAAATCCAAATAAGTATTGCGATAACATCTTGCATGCAGGATATAGCGTATAAGTGGTTTCCAGCCACGGTCTCCATTTAAAAATCGAACACATTCTTCTAAAGTAAGAATACTTGAACTTAGATGAAGCCTTCGGATTTCCTGTAGTATCGGGCATAGCGCAAAAAAAGGTAAGACGTTTTCGTTCTGATTAAGGTTACACAGTGAACAAATAGGATTTATACAAGTTCTATGAGCCCTATTGTTTAGTTCAAACATTTCAGTTCGAATTTTAAAAATCAAAATCATTTCAAAAGCTGAGACCTCTTCTCTAAGATAATTATTTATACCCAAACCTAAATTGAGATGCTTATACATAGTTCGAGAGGTAGATGATCTGGCCCTATCGAGACAGGACTGATGCAATTTATCATCGATGATAGCGATAAAATCGTATAGGGTATTTTTTAAACCTTCCACATTTTCTGAAATGAAACTAAAAGTATTCGTTTTTGAAGGTTTCGATTAGACCGTTTCATAACCCTAACTATGTAATCAGCGTTTGCCTTTAGGTTTCCTAGAAGTAGTGGAGGTAAGCCTGACTCAACATGAAAAGGATAATTTTGGTTATTAATAGGCAACTTCAAGATGCGTTTTAAGAAGAATCTCTGTATTACCTCAATTTCGTCAAATTGTTGATACGAATAAAATTCATTCCCATAGCAAAAGCAGCTATTAATCGTGGCATTGTCTACTTTTTGAAACTGGACCTACATACTTATTTGTAAAGAACTTAGACCACATAGTGTTTATAGCTAATTTTACCACTTTTGTTTTTTTTTTAACTTGCGACTTATAGGTACTATGAGGCAAGTTATGCATTTGTAAAAAAAATCGAACTCGAGATTTTAATCAAAGTTGACATTACGATTGTAGCGAAGACTAAGAAAGTGGGTCTCGCAATTCTGTCTGTCTGTCTGTCGGTTCGACTACAGCCTAAACGGCTCGGCCGATTTTCTTTAAACTTGATAGATATCACTTTTCATTTACACCCACCCACCCCTTTTTTTAAGACCAAAAATAACGGTACCTACCATAAGATTTTTTTTCGAAATTTTATAAATATTTTTTTTTTAAACTGTTGGTCGATTTTAAAAATAAAAATACAAAAAATTTCATTTAGTTAAAACTAGGTAATGGTTGAAAAAAAATTTTCCGAAAAATGGTTATTGAGGGATGGAACCCGTTTTTACTTGCGACTTATAGGTACTATAAGGCAAGTTATGCATTCGTAAAAAAAATCGAACTCGAGATTTTGATCAAAGTTGACATTACGATGATAGCGAAGACCAAAAAAGTGGGTCTGGCAATTCTGTCTGTCTGTCTGTCTGTCTGTCTGTTCGATTACAGCTAAACGGCTCGGCCGATTTTCTTCAAACTTGGTAGATATGGGTTTTGATTTTTTACCCCCGGATGTTTTTTGATTTGATTTTTTATGACCAAAAATAACGGTACCTGCCATACGATTTTTTTCCGAAATTTTATAAATATTTTTTTTTTTTCTCGAAAACTGTCCCTGCGATTTTCTTAAAAAAAAATTAAAAAATTTAATTTAGTTAAACCTAGGCAATGGTCGAAAAAAATTTTCGAAAAAATGAGTAGTTTTGGTACCCCCCTTGGGACCATTTTTTTTGTTTTTGATTTTATCAAAAATGGTAACACCGATTTTGATCATTTTTTTTATGCTAAAGCTTCCCAGCAGTTTGAATATTATTGTGTATTAAAATTTTCAAAAACAAATGTTTTGGATTTTTAAAAAAACTTTCAAAATTTTTTTTTGAAAACTCAATATTTCGAAAACCCCATGCTCGATTTTTTTAAAACTTGTAATATAAAAGTTTGGAAAAATTATCTACAATATATGAAAAAAATAAATTCATTTTACCTAAAAATAACGGTACCTTCCATACAAATGTTAAAAAATGGTTTTCGAAAATCGTATTTTTCTCGAAAACGGTTCCGAGAATTTTGCTTGAATTTTTTTTCTTTCTATTATTTTTTAATATCTGTAATTTAATAAAAACAAATTTGAAAACAAGATATTACTGACTGTACCTACCAAAGAACGATTTTTTTTTAATTTTGAAATTCTCATTATTAGCATAACGGATTTTAATGAAATTTCGTAGAGGGAAGCTTCTAAAAAGTTTAAAAAACATTGCATTTCAAAACTTTAAGAAAAATATTTTTTTGAATTTTGAAAAAAAAAATCAAATTTTTGGTTTTTAAAATTCAATGTCTCGAAAACGGCTCAATATTTTTGTTTGTAAATTTAATTTTTATTCATACAATAATAAAAACTTCAAATTGGCGTACCAACATTTTTTCTTAAAATTGTTTTAAAATTTTCTAATATAAAACCTTATTTTTTAAGAAACCACTACAAGGACTTATAATTTTTGTTCTTGCATAAACCAATATTTGCTTGAATCACATGGCATCCTATTCTTTCCTTTAACTACTAAAGAAGTTTTTTAAATCATTTAAAAAATGAATTTTATGCTTATGAACAGTTTCTCTAATAACATTCAGTTTTGAAATTCTTAGTCTTTTACATAGGAGCAAGTTCGTGCGACCCAGTCGTGCATTTTATTTTTTTGTTTTTGATTTTCTCAAAAACGGTACAACCGATTTAGAACTTTTTTTTTGCTAAAGCTCTCCAAAAACATAAATAGAATTATGTACTCAAATTTTCAAAAGAAGATTTTTTGTATTTTTAAAAAAAACTTCATTTTTTTTCCCAAAACTCAATATTTCGAAAACCCCATGCTAGAGTTTTTTTAAACTCGATAAATAAAAGTTTCTCAATACAATCTACAAGATGTGAGAAAGAAAATTTTATTTTACCTAAAAATAAATGCTAAAAAATTAAAAAAATAGTTTTCAAAAATCGTATTTTTCTCGAATCGGCGCTTAGAATTTTGATAATTTTTTTTCTTTCACGATTGTTCGATATCTCAGAAACGGCTCAATACTTTTTTTTAGAAATTTAATTTTTATTCGAACAATAATAAAAACTTTAACTTGACGTACCAATTATTTTTTTAATCTCTAAGAAGTTTGTATATAAAAGCTTTTCTTAAGAAACCACTACAACGACTTATAATTTTTGTTCTTGCATAAATTCATATTTGCATAGCATTCTCTTTTTGTCTCTTATTTCTAAAAGAATTTAAAATATTATGATAATTTTATTTAATGAACAGTTTTTAGAATTCCTAGTCTATTACATAGGAGCAAGTTCGTGCGACCGAGTGGTGGGTTTTATTTTTAATGAGGTCGGTACTTAAATTCTTTGACGACTTCAATTACTTCATTATCTAGAGTCCAGTTACGACTATAGTTAATAGAACGATTTTGGGATCTGAATACCATTATTTTGGATTTAGATGTGTTAATTTTGAGATCCCACATATCGCAAAATGTTTTCAACTTATTCATTTGAAGTTGTAAAATAAGTGGATTCTCCAATAAAATTACCATAGATATCGTCTGCATAGAGCAAAACCTTAATTATAAGATCCCCGAAAGTAATCCCACCTGGAATATGGTTTTCGACATCGTTAATAAATAACGCAAAGATCAACGGACTCAAGACGCAACCTTGCGAGACACCGGTTTCGCATTTAAAAAATTTTGATAAATGTTTACCATTTTGATAAATTTAGTCGAAATTCCGATCCCTGCAAGCTTATAAATTAAAGATTTTTGGTTAATGGTGTAAAATGCTGCCTTCCGATCAACAAAAAAAAAGCGTATAAGCACTTCTTTTCGTCTATAAAGCGTCTCGCCATAGTATTGAGAACAAAAATTTGATCAACAGTTGAAAGATTGGCTCGAAAACCAGCCTGAAAACAACTTATTATATTGTTTTGCTCAACCCAGGACACAGGTCAATTATAAAGGATAATGTGTGATTAGATTACCCTTCTTAAAAATTGCAGAAATTCTAGAAGACAGAAAATTCTCGGGAATTGTCTCTTCATTGTTTATCTTATCGAATAGAATTAAAACAAACTCTAAGAATTCCGGAGTGCGTTTTTGTAGAATTCTACTGGAACACCATCAAAATCAGATGCTTTGCTGTTTTTAATTTTTTTGAAAGCAGATATTAGCTCCAGCATTGAGAAAGAACAGTCAAGATCTGGAACGAGAGATGTTTGGAAGCGAAAAACTAATAGTGTTTTGATCGGGATCAGGCAACAGCAGGTTTTCAAAATATGTAGTTTGCTAGCAAATCAACATCGATGCTTAACGAAAAAGTCTTACACTGACCACTTGACGCGCGAACATTATACCAGAAAGATTTTGAGTCCCTACATTCTACAAGCTTATAAGCTGATTTCTTTAGATATAATTGCTTTTTACGTGCACAAGTCCTTTAGTATGCTGTGTTTTGCTCAAGATATACATTGTTTTGAAAGCTGGGTTATTTGTTTTTCTAAAAAGGAAGGATCTTTGTCTCCTTTGTGGTGTTAATCCCAAAGTCAGCTTTCCGTTCGCCAAAATAGAAGACATATTACATCAAAACAATACTATTGATAGGTTCGAATTCATCAAAAATCTATTCTCCTAAGTTGCAAGTTCACAATAAGTATGTTTTATTCACTGCTGCATAGCTAGCGCAGCAAAATTTTCCTCGACAAACAACAACAATTTGATTGCTGGCGAAAAAGAAGCCAGTAAAAAAATGGCAGTTGTGCTGCTGATAGAACTTTAAATTATTGAAATGAAAAAGGCGCTATCCATTAAATTTTAAAATTAAACGTACATATATGTACATGTTTTGACATCAGATTGTGATATTTTCTATAATAATGAACAACATTGAAATTTAAATTGAAATTGACATATGGAGTGAGTGTGATCGTTCTATTCGCACTTGAATTCTGTCTGGCTATACAGCAATGAGTAAAATACACCTAATATTGTTTTAAAGACTTATTACCAAACTTATGGAGTCGCTTCAGACTTTAAAACTTTGACATGTGATCCTACAAAACCTTACTTCAGTATCCCACCTAACTTGTTGAATACATTTGTAAGCAAAGATCTTCTTTGCAAAGTAAAATTGGATGAACTTGATACATGTGATATGTACCTGTGTCAGACACCTATCTTATTGCAACTCAACTCACTGGGCTAGGACTAATAAAATATTAATAAATAAACGATTATTTTCTCCTCTTATACCAAGAAACACAAAATTTTCCACAGGAATGATATGATTTCTTTGCGCATTCCAACGATATCCTTTTTCACGTTGCAAAATTCATTGGGATTTCTTTTTTTTTTTTGCTGGTTCTACCAAATCATTCAAGAAGAATACGAAATTTATTTGAAATTCAATTTTCAGCAATCTCACACAAAGGATTTGCCAGCCAAGCAGCTAAGAGAAGTTCTAAAATGTATATCCATTCATTTCCTCAAAAGGCAGGGGAGTTCCAGAGAAGTACCTATAGGTTGGCTATGTAGTCAGTGATATCAAATCTAAGAGCACAGTGTAGGCAACTAACTACATATGTATATACTCACTGAGTACTGCGATATCATCCTTATCCGTAGAAGTAGCATTGTATGGCCCATTCTTTAAAAAATGGAGCTCCTGAAGGTACATTCTCTACACACATACTCGTACATCTGGATCCTTGGTTGGCATTGCAATTGTGAGCATAATAAAAATCACAGAAGCAAAATGATGTGGCGCGACTTTCGAGAATGAGCTTGAGTATACGATTAGGTTTATATTCTTTTGGGTGCACACACAAGCACAAGCGGATAGAATAGCGTAATGCAGGATGCTTTAGGAGGAGATCCCTTTGAATCATAGCATATCAAAATATTTACTTTAAAATGTGAGAATTTTGTGCTGTTGTTGGTCTTGGTGGTGGTGATGTTCCTTGCTTGATTTCGGAAGTCTGCACATTTAAAAAGCAATTGGAAAAAGTGTCTCACTCATCACATCACTTTCTATCTATCTATCGAATTGATGCTGAATGAGTTATATCTTACACCATTCAATAATAAAGAATCGTCTTTGTGTATTATCCTTTTCTGCCATTCAGTTTAAATTCATCAGCATCAGCTTTTCACGATACTATTGTGCTTTTTGGAGAATAACTATTTGGAGAGTACATTTTTAAAAGCGGAAGGATTGTAATTTATAAAAAATTGATAAATTGAGAAATTTTTCTCTCTATGGTTTTGGGAATTTTCAATTATCTCGTCGATTTATTTCAAAAAGCTTTCGAATCTTAATTTGCAAAAAAAAATAACTCTCATCTCAACGATATAGGTGCTCAATCGCAGTAACCCTTCGAATTAAAATACAGACAGTGTATTATAGCCCGCGTTTAACAATCAGTCAAGTTGTATTCACAGTTTCAATATTCTTTGAAAACAACTAAGCAGGGTTTTAGAAGAACTTCATGCCAGCAGTGCCAGTCACAGTGATAAATAATGTATATTCAGGGTGAAGGTGCCTAGACTTAGGGAATATCAATGAAGTACCATTTATAATAATCTCGATAGTTCCTATACACATATTACAAATGTGCAGGTGTATTCATTTTGAAGTTTGTATTTCAATCACGGCTGGAAGGTTATTAATAAGATAAGGTGTAGCTAGCGTTAGGTAAAGGCCGATTATTTTGAGCAATAAATTAGCAGGGTACTTTTTATAATGAAAAGGTGTTGCGGGGCCAGTGAAGATAGTACAGGGTGGGTCAAAAGTTTCTTCATAATTTGAAAATGATGTCCTAGTTAGTGTTATGGAAAACGATCTAGAAAGAGTCTGTCTCACTGAGCATGAAGCTGGTGATCATTTGAGGCACATTACGAGTATATTCCATACTGAGCCCGAAAAAATCTCCATAAAAAATACTTTGTGATTCTAAAATTAAATCTACAAAAGTTATTATCACTTTAAATAACATAATAAGGCAATAACAATAATCTAGGTATTTAATTTATCGTCGCTTTTCCGGCAGACTGGCATAAGTCGAAGTTTGCAAATTTTCAGGAGAGCCTTTTAAAGTTTTTTTCATACTGAAAAAAAAATTTCGTTGTTCATAAAAAAACAAAACTCGAATGTTTGAATACGTGAAAAAATTGCATTTTTTGTTTGTTAAGTTTTATAAAAAGCAAAATATAAAAAAACAAAAATTGATTTATGCCGTATTTATACGTAGAAAATGACAGGGATGTTTGTGAAAATTCGGAGCGGCGCTTTTTCATAACTCGGAAACTAGAAGAAGTAGGTTAATGCCCATTACACAGAAAAATTCTGTTTTTTTTTTCAGCTCATTTCTGTGTTCTAAACTAAAAAACGACAAATTTCGACTTATGAAACTCTGCCGGAAAAGCGACGTTATATGCGCTTGAGAATTTAGGTTATATAAGCTATTTAGAATCATGAGATAGGTACTATAAGGACCCTGTGCAGGGACGGGTTAGAATATTCCTGCAGCGCCTCCCCGCTTGTCGTAAAAGGCGACTAAAGGAGTAAATACATCTAGGCCACAAACAGCAAGGTGAACCTAGCGACACGTAACACCTATAAACTTTCCCAAAAGTGTGCATGCCAGTCCCTGGGTTGGCACGACTGGAGATCACCGGTGCCGTAAAAGAGAGATCAAATACAAAACTGGAGCATGCACACGTCGATACTTACAACGGATTTTGTGAATTCAAGCATTATGGAAGTACTCGTCCAAAATGACACTACCCCGCCAGGCACTACCATTGTTACACATGGTACTGATCCTGGACCGAGCAGCAATGCTCGGGTCAGAGCTAGACGGATTCCGGGGGCTAGCAAAGTAATGCCGCAGATTATACAAAATCTGAGAGTTGCGAGTTGGAACGTTGGCAGTATGACAGGTCGAAGCTTCGAGTTGGAAGAGATGATGAAAAGAAGGCGAGTGGACATCTTATGTGTTCAAGAAACAAAATGGCGAAACACGGGAAACAGGGCCCGTTTCTTGGATACGAGGACAAAAAACTATAAGATGTTCTACTATGGAACGGAAAAGGGTAAAAACGGAATCGGAATCATCCTTGCAAAACATCTATTAGGCAGCGTATTGACCATTTCGAAATCCAGCGACCGTTTGATGTCCCTTAAATTGGTGATTAAAGGAAAGTTGTGGAATATTGTCACTGCATATGCTCCCCAAATTGGATGTGAGCAGGTGGAAAAAGATGCATTTTGGCTAGACTTTCACAATCTACTTAAGGACATCCCAAAGGAAGAGTTTTTGTTCGTGGGCGGAGATTTGAACGGACATGTCGGCAAGACAAACGAAGACTATGAAGATTGCCATGGAGGCCTCGGATACGGCACCAGGAACCCTCCTGGTGAAGACATCCTGAGCATGTGCAAAACATACGGTCTTATCGTACTAAATACCATGTTCGTCAAACAAAGCCGACACCTGGTCACTTACAGCAGTGGTGGAAATGAAACCCAGATTGATTACCATTTGGTATCTAGTTTCATGAAACCCCGGGTAAAAGATTGCAAAGTGATACTAGGAGAAGCGATCGCCCACCAACACCGTCTCCTACTGACAGAATTTTTTATGGAGACAGTGAACGACAACAAACATACAAAAACTTTTGGGAAGATCAAATGGTATAATCTGGATAAGGAAAAAGGCGAAGCTTTTATTTCGGATATGCAAAACGTTCTGTATAACAACACCGATATAGTTCGAAATGAAGAGAGTACAGCACAAAGTATGTGGGATCTCCTACAGAGAACTTGCAAAGAAAAAGCCAAAACACTGTTAGGGGTTTCAAAAGGACACAACCAACAAGGCAAAGAAACATGGTGGTGGAATGATGAAGCTAAATCAGTTATAAGTAAAAAGAAAATGGCTTTCAAGGCTTGGTCGAAGTGCCCCTCTAATGATACAGAGCAAAAGTCACGCCTCGAAGTGGAATATAGAAACTGCAAGAAAGAAGCGAAGAAGAAGTGCGCCCAAATTCAAGCAAAGAATACAGAAAACCTGTATCGGGAGCTGGATGAAATTTCTACCCCGACAGCTGGTGCTATTCAAGAGCTACGGCAAAACACGAATAAGGGCGCAACTATCTTCAAAATAGCCGCTCAAAGAAGAAGAAATGCCCAGGAGATTTGTTCGCCAAAGTTTATTAACAATGCTCAAGGCCAACTACTTGTGGAAGACAACGAAATTCTTCACAGGTGGCGACAGTATTGTGACGGACTTCTAAACGAACAATTTCCAAGGCTATACTTTCCAATAGCTTCACCTAACTTAAGCGAAGTATCCGACGTCACAGTCGAAGAAGTTAGTGAGGCGGTAAAATACTCCAAAAAGGGAAGAGCTGTTGGCCCAGACGAAATACCCCTCAGAGTTTTGGAAAAAGATGGGAGACATCGGGTTTAGATGGCTCATGATTCTTGTCTCCAAACTTATACGAGGTGATCGCATGCCTAATCAATGGAGGGAAAGTTACCTTCTTCCAATTTATAAAGGAAAGGGTGATACTCGAAGCTGTGATAATTACCGTTCGATTAAGCTGATGTCACACACCATGAAGATCGTTGAGCGAGTCTTGGGTAGCCGACTGCGAAAATAATTAGGCTATCTGATGACCAGTGCGGGTTTGTCGGGGGTAAGTCAACCACGGATGCAATCCAGAGTATAAGAATAATTATGGAAAAACATCGGGATTCTTTGGAGGATTTGCATGTCGTATTGGTTGATTTTGAAAAAGCATTCGATCGGCAACCACGAGATCTAATATGGGTGGCCCTCAGGCAACGAGGAGTTCCAGAAACCTATGTGCGGATAATTATGGACATGTATGATGGAGCAGTTACTAAAGTAAGATGCGCAGCTGGAGTCACCGAAGAATTCGAAATCACAGTAGGTGTACACCAGGGAAGTGTCTTGAGTCCCCTGCTCTTTATTACAGTTCTTGATTACCTGCTTGAAGGCAAAGTGACGGATCCAAAAGTGCATCAGTTATTCTTTGCTGACGATGGAGCCATCATAAGTGAAGACCCGATATCCCTACAACGAGCACTTGACGTATGGGTGGATGTTCTAGAAGGAAGTGGGTACCGCATAAGCGCGAAAAAGACAGAATACCTATGCTGCCCATTTTCTGATCCACACAGGCCTATTCCAGACATTTATTTGAATGGAGTAGTGCTTCCCAAGTGTGAAAAGTTTAAATATCTGGGGTCTATGATAAATAACGAAGCTACTTGTGATGACGATATCAATCATCGCGTAAGCGTAGGGTGGATGAAGTGGCGGGAAAATTCTGCTATCTTCTGTGACCGAAAAATGCCCCCTAAACTGAAAGGAAAGCTCTACACTTCAGTTGTGCGTCCAGCACTCACATACGGTTCACAATGTTGGACAATGTACAAAAAGTATGAGAGTAAGCTAACGGCAGCTGAGATGAAGATGCTTCGTATGACAGCAGGAGTTACAAAGCTTGATCGAATTAGAAGTACGAAGATCCGAGGAAGCCTTCATGTTAAGAATACCATTTCCCAAAAAATTGAACACGACCGACTCAGTTGGTATTGCCATGTTCAAAGGAGAGATCCTGAGAACCCCGTCAAAAAGGCAATATCATACAACGTTCCAATTCGAAATAAAAAGAAAGGTAGGCCTAAACACTCCTGGTACAAACAAATGCAAAAACACCAGCATTCAGTTGGCCTCAGAAATGGAACAATACAAAACCGGGAGGCTTGCCGCCGATTTCTGAGGTCAACCCGGCGAACCCCACAGGCGGATCACTAGTGTGAAGCAGATACGTGGGAGAGTTATGATCCCCTCGAAATCGAGATCATAACAGCGCCGAAGAAAAAGGTAGAAGAAGAAGAAGATAGGTACTATAAGGCAAGTTATGCATTCGTAAGAAAAATCGAACTCGAGATGTTGATCAAAGTTGACATTACTCGTACGACAATAGCAAATACGAAAAAAGTGGGTCAGGCACTTCTGTCTGTCTTTTCGACTATAGCTTAAACGCATCGGCTGAGTTTCTTTAAATTTCGTGAGATAGTATTTTTAATTTGTTTCCTCCTCACTTTTTTAAGACCAAAAGTAACGGTAACTTTCATACCATTTTTTTCGAAATTTCATAAATATTTTTATCAGTTTTTTTTTTTCAAAAACTGTTTGCCAGATTAAAAAAAAGAAAAACGAACAAACTTTATTTAGTTAAAGCTAGGTAATTATTGAGAAAAAATTTCCAAAAAATGGTAATTTTTGGTATACCATTGGGACGGTTTTTTTGTTTTTGATTTTTTTAAAAACGGGATATTAAAATAAACTTTCTCAATATAATCTTTGAGATGTGAGAAAAAGAATTTTATTTTACCTAAAAATAACGTTACCCACCACACAAATGTTAAAAAATCGTTTTAAAAAATCGTATTTTTCTCGAAAACGGCGGGCGCCTAGAATTTTTGTACAATATTTTTTCATTCAATTAATTTTTACGATCTTTATTTTAATAAATAAAAATTTTGAAATTAAGATATTACAGCTTGTACCTATCATAGAACCATTTTTTTTCCAAATTTTGAATTACCCATTATTGACATAACGGATTTTAATAAAAAAATTTATAGCGAAGCTTCTAAAAAGTTTAAAAAATATTGTATTTCGAAACTTAAAAAAAAAGTATTTTATGAATTTTTGAAAAAAAAAAAATAAGTTTTTTTTGGAAAATTCAATATTTTCAACGAACCATATCTTTTTATGGATGATTCAGCCCCGTGCCATAAAGCTAAGAGTCTAACGAAATATCTAAATGACAAAAACATACCAGTTTTCTCCTGGCCAGGCATAGGCAATTCCCCTGACATGAACCCCATAGAAAACCTTTGGGAGAACACTAAAAGGGAAATTGCAAAAAAAGTTACAACGAAAATAAAACTTATAGAAAAGTTGATAGAGGTCTGGCACCACTGCCCTGCTGCAATTAAAGAATGCGCTAAAAAGTGCATTGATAGCATGCCGAGACGTATTCAAGCAGTTATTGAGGCAAAAGGAAACGTTACAAAATATTCATTTTTTGTAATTTTTTTATTTCCTTCTGATTTCGACCTATTTTTAAAGATTATTTATTAAAAAAAAAACTATTTAACTAATAATGTTAATAAAAAATATCTATTTATCAAAATACAAATAAGATTTTCAATAATTTGATACGGAATCAGAGAATTTTCTTAAAATCCATGACTTAATAGGGACATCTAAAATTTTTAGAAATTTTCACTGGGTCGCACGAACTTGCTCCTATGTAATAGACTAGGAATTTTAAAAACGAATGTTATTAGAAAAAACTGTTCATAAGTTTTGAAATGCTTTAAATGTTTTTTAAAGTTTTTAGAATCTTCTCTATAAAAAATTTCATTAAAATCCGTTATGTCTAAAATGAGAAATTCAAAATTTTAAAAAATCGTTCTATGGGAGGTACAGTCAGTAATATCTTGTTTTCAATTTTTTTTGTATTTAATTATAGATCTAAAACATTAATCGAAAGACAAAAAATTTAAGCAAAATACTCGGAACCGTTTTCGAGAAAAATACGATTTTCGAAAACCATTTTTTAACATGTATAGAGGGTACCGTTATTTTTAGGTTTATTTTTTTTCTCATATCTTGAAGATTATTTTAAGAAACTTTTATTTATCAAGTTTTAAAAAAATCGAGAATGGGGTTTTCGAAATATTGAGTTTTCAAAAAAAAAAAATGTAAATATGTCAAGCTCTGAAAAAAAATTTTTTTTTGCAATTTTCTTGGCCATTTTTGGGGCGCCATTTTTTCGTTCATAACTTTTTGGTCAAATTGTGGTAAATTGCCTTAGAAAACATAAAAACCACCAAGTTGCAACAAGTTTCTTGAAAATCGGTAGATCCGGAGATTAACTGTCCGCAATGGGACAATGTGTTTTTTGATGAGTCGACTGTGGCGACCTCTATAATTCGGCCAAAATACAAAAATTAAGACAAAAATTTTTGTTTGTACTCTTGACGCATGTATTCATTATTTAAATAAAAATTATGTTATTAGCTAATCAAGTTTCCGAGAAAAAAATTCCCATATTGAAAATCCCTTTATTTAAATTATACGATAATACTGTAAATAAAATAAGCCAAATATTAAATGAAGAGACTGACTCTAAAGGGTTCAAAAACACATAGAGATTCGTATTCGGGAGCACCAACAGTTCAATATTTGATGTGGCGACTTCAAAAGTATTCAAATTTTATACAAAAGTTTTTCCTTGAAAAGAAAGAAAAATTATCGCGAGCTTTTGCTCTTGGGACATAACATTTCAAGGGGAAAATTTAACTTATCTGAGACCGTTTAGAACATATAGACACAATAGTTTTACTTTTTACTATGGATCAATGTACACAGGATTATGGCAGGTACCGTTAATAACAAGTTTCGATTCGCCGTTGCTGCCATCTTAAACCAAAAACTTTTTTTCAGGGGTACTGCCACTTGCAAGAAAATGAAAAATTCAGCAACAGTGTCATTTGTCAAAGGATTCTCACCTGAGCTGTTCGAACTCGGTTCGCTCCATTCCTCCCCAAAACAAGTAGGCAAGAATATTGAAAAAGAGGAGGTTCAGATTATCTACGAGCTGTTGTGCCTCATATTTATATTTTATCGTGAATACTTATGTGCTTAAAGAAAAAAATATTTTTCAAATAAAAAATAAGCTCATCCTCTATCTATGTAGATAAGAAGCCTGAAAAGTCTGCGATAGGAAATACGAAACGCACAAATTCAAACTTATTTATTTTTTCCACTAGATAATTCCTAATTATATTATAATTTAGCTATTTAATATTTGGCTTTAAATCGGTAAGAACAAAATCTCTGTGCAAGTTATGCTAAAGCCCTTATCTTAAATGTTTTGCTCATTTTTTTTTTCCTTCATCATTTTTCTTACCATATCGCCCTTACTTAATACCTCTTTCTAAGCCAATTAGGCCGACCCCTAAACCAAGACCAAGACAACTGCTGATAAGTTCAAACCCGGTACACAAAAAGGGAACACAACAAAAAAAGAAAAAGGAAAAAGGTTATGTTTTTTTTTTGTTGTCTTCTTTGTTTTTCTCAAGGAAACTTATTCAAGGATGAAATATATTTTACAAAAGACGACTTTGACCATAGAAAAACTGACCAAAAACCGGAACGAGCTCAGCTGAAGGACAGAGATTGAAAACTTTTAATAGACCTTTAAGAAGTCCATGGTAAACAAAAACAAAATACAACATAAAAAAATTATTTCAACTCTCTCAGCTTAGTTATGCAAACCATGAATAACAAATTGTGTTGGTTTATACTAGGATACTTTAAAGAGCGAATAGAAAAAAAAGTTAAAAAACTGTTTTTTTTTTTTAAAAAGACTAAGAAAAAAGAAATTTTATACCCAGGACTTAGGTCGGGTTGTTCGGTATATATACTCGAATATCCATTTAACCTTATGAAATTGTGGGTATTGAGGACCTTTGCTAGACAATACTTTACAAAATCTTAGACATTTTTGGCAAATGAATCCCTGTCGAGATGAGAGCTTAGTTGAACTTTTAAACATTTATGGACTTTGGAGATTTCGAATGTAAGCCTGTTTATAATAGTTTATTGCTTGTATTTGAAGAAATTCGAGTAAGATTAAATTTTGTTCTTCATAAGAAGATGGGTGCGAAGTAGAAATGTGTTTTTATTTAACAATTAAAAAAAATCTAAAATATATTCCACATACGCCACAGTGACCCACATCGATAAATTGAAAGTTTAAGCAATCGTATTCATTTTTTAAGGAAAAAAATAATTTCTAATTGATTAATTTTGTATGCTTCTATTTAAATTTAGCTGAAGTTAGGTAAGGTAGATGGGATCTTTCGTCTTAACAAATTCTAAGGAGTTAAAATGATCAAAGGGCACAGTAGTGCCCAGCCAAGTTCTGGCACTACACCATTTTTACAGGAAAAAACTCAGGCGATTTTTGACGCCTCCCTATCTTGAGTACCAATAAAGTCAGAAACTTAAAATTCCGAATATTTGCTAAACTATTCAAGTACAGGCGCCTCACTAAATTTAAATTTTCAAGCATAAGCGGTTCCTTAGATATAAGGCCTCAAAAATCACAAAAACCGTAATTGACTGACTCACTAACTGACTGACAGATCATCAAAATTATGGAGCACTTCCCGGCATCGTAGAATCTTGTAATTTTGCACAACGGTAGGTCTTGTCATGCCAGCAGAGGACAAAATTGAAAACTTGTGGTTATCCATTAAGGGGGCGTGGTATCCGCCCACTTTCTCCGAATTGGTGTTGGTTGAATGGAGCACTTTCGACTGCTGTAAAGCGATGAAATTTGGTAAAACGGTATGGCTTAAATTGCATACAAAGAAAAAAATATAAAATTTGAGGTTTTCCATTCAGGGGCGTGGTATCCGCCCACTTCCTCAGAACTGATCTAAATTATATGCCACACTTCTCATTGCAGTAGAACAATGAAAATAACATATAAAGGACCAAAAATAAAAATTTAGATTTTCCATTCAGGGGACGTGGTATCCGCCTACTTTCTGAGCAAATGTTTAATTTATATGGAGCACTTCCGATTGCTGTAGAATGATGAAATTTGGTAGAGCGGTATAGCTTAATGTACATTTAAAGCGAAAAATAGAAAATCTAAGATTTTTCATTCGAAGTGTCTTTGTATTGACATTTTGAAACTATACATGCATGTTGAAAATTCATGACTTTTCCTAGAACTAGAGTTACTGACTAAAATTTGATGATCTTACTTGGCAAATTTTTTTTTATGCCCAATTCGAAAGGTTTTAAAAACTTGACCAGTGAACCCATCAAATTTTAGTCAGTAATCATTAAATATTAAAATTTTTCTATTACATTGTAGCTGCTTCAATATTATTCTACTTTTAATATTCGGTATTAAGCCTTTTAACATTTATGCTTTTCATCTGATATAATTTAAATGGTAGGACTCAACAAAAACAATACACAATAAATGATAGGTACACCACCAGAATTTGTTAATACAAGTTCTAAGATTGACTAGGTTTTTTGTG
The DNA here is from genome assembly GCA_963931855.1 of Philhelius festivus. Classification (NCBI taxonomy): domain Eukaryota; kingdom Metazoa; phylum Arthropoda; class Insecta; order Diptera; family Syrphidae; genus Philhelius; species Philhelius festivus. The sequence continues at coordinate 183,296,934 of OZ007556.1, forward strand.
CTTTTACGTATATAGGAGGTCCAAAAAAAAAATATGTGGGAGTGGGGAGAATCGGGCTTTTAATATCAATACAAAACGTAGACCATTGATTTTATTAAAGAATAAATAAAGCGTTATGATGTTGCAGCTTAGCCTTTACTCGATTTAATACTCACAAAATCAACTTTTATTATTTGTTTTCACATATAAAATAAAACCGCACAAATGACCACCGACGCACTAAGGATAGTCCGAGGGGCAAACCGGGGTTTTGAAATTCGAGGAAGGAAAGAATATATTTAATTCTGATTTCAATAATTCCTGTAATTTTTTTTAATATCGACTTTTGGTAAACGGAGTATATGCAGTTGAATAAAATATATCGATAGCACTTTCGATAAATTTAATTCTGCAATTTGTACAATATTGAATTGAAAAAAAAACCACAAACCTTATAAAAGCTGCCATCCGGGTAGGTCTGGCATGTGGCCACGCCATTTTATCTTCCCTCAGAAACAAAAAAAAAATTGAATGAACTGAATCCTGAAAAACGGACTACCAGCCCCCAGTAAACCACCAGTATCTATAGTTGACTATATTTACACCAATTAACACAAATACAATGCTGATAATTTATTGCTCGTGAATGATCTTAATTTAAAATAATGTAATAATATTGTAAATAAATTTTGCAAAATAAATGCAACACTAAAATAAAAGTAGGTACCTACTGTATCTACCTTTATACATACACACATGAAGAGATTAAAAACCACAATTATGTATGTACATACAGCATCAATGGATTGCAAGGAATCAATTTGATTTAAATAAAGATTGGGGAATGAGACTAATAAAAAACAAAAATGATACGCGCATCCCAACAAACATCACACACGAAGGACCTTTATGAAATCCTTGGATAGGCTGACGTCCGGTAATATTATTTTATGTCATCTCTCCTATACAAACAGATATGTTATTATTTTTATTCGTCGTCATTTATTTTGGTGAATTTCTCGCAGCGATAATTGCAAATGATGATTAATTAGGTTCATTTACATAGATTTATTTCGATGAAGGACAAAATCGATTTTTGTTTTTATATAGAATTAATTAATTTATTATTTATCTTTTGAAACGTGTATATTAAAAAATGTATTTAAATTTACCTGTTTGCCGCTGATGATGTGTTTATCTGAAATAAAAAAAAACAAAGGAAATAATTAACTTTTGTTCTGGGAAAAAGGAAATTTTTATTTTGTTTATAATTTGTTGGAAACAAACAAATATAAATTGAATCTACTTGAAAGTTCGAGGTCTCTAGAATTACTCGTATATTCTTCGAGCCCTTAGGAACAATAGAAGTCACTCATGGAATTGAAGTCTTAGTGGACTTTATTCCTCATAATCAGTGGTTCGAATAGTTTGGAATATAATTTTGAAATTTTTAAAATATCTATTTGAAAAGACCGAGGTCGGATTTTTCTAATATAGCTTATATTTATTCGATTTTGCCTTTTAAAAAATGAGTGATAAGACCAATAAGCCCATTGATGTGTTCTTCTGTTTCTGTTCTAAGAAAAAGGAGCACAAAAGCCAAATTCAAAAATTGAATTATTGCAATAATTGAATCCGGTAACACTGCATTATTCTTCATGTGTTAAGGTTTAAAATGAATATTTTTCCCTAAAGTCACGTATGCATATTATTTCATTGAAAGTTTCAAGCCATTTGTTTTTGGAACCTTTGGTTAAGGTAGTCCATTTTTTTAATTATCGATCGAAATTAAAGAAACCTATGCGCATATTAATTTTTGCTTGCGATTTATAGGTACTATAAGGCAAGTTATGCATTCGTAAAAAAATCGAACTCGAGATTTTGATCAGAGCGAACACGAAAATAGGGGGTGTCGCAATTCTCTCTGTCTGTTCGACTACAGCCTAAGCTTGGTAGATATCATTTTTAAATTTTTTGCACGACATCGAGACTAAGCGATTTACATGTAAAAAACAACAACTACTTAAGTCTATACAGACTTAGCTAAGTCCAGATAATTTTCAAAAATTAATCTAAGACCCCATAAAAACCGTGATGCCAAAATAATGTTATGTATATGTTATCGATAATTTGTTCAGAGAAGTCAAAAGTGACGCTTTTGGATGCTGGTTGATGCTATTCGTTCATACAGCTGACAAATGCCATAGTGTACACAGTGCTTCCAGATATTTGGAAAGAAGTAGAAGTCCCGATGTCATTTTTTTCTACAATTCTATATGGGCTTGCGAAAAAAACACGGCTAATATTTTGTATTCATTTTTTTTTTTTTTTTTTTTGATTCAAAAAGAAATTCAATTTTTTTTTCAAACCCAGTATTTCAAAATCCCGCATGCTCGATTTTGTTTATACTTGAGAAATAAAAGTTTTTTTAACACAATCTACAAGATGTGAGAAAAAAATGTATTTTACTGAAAAATAACGGTACCCACCATACAAATGTTAAAAAATGTTTTTTGAAAATCGTATTTTCCTCGGCACCTAGAATTTTGATACATTTTTTAGAGAAAAATATTCAAAAGCATGGCATTATTTTTTTTTAAATCTAAAACAGCTCTTCTAGTAGTTAGAGCACAAATTTTAAATCGTTGAAATGATTTAAGAAAAAATAGTTCTTACATAGAAAATTTTCAAAAACACTTTTAAAACTTAACTTGGTTAGTACGCAATTTTTTTAGATTTTATTACTGTGTAAATAAAAGTTTAACTTAGAAAAAAAAAATAAAATCATCATAGACACGTCTTTGAGATATCGAATTAAAAAAAATCAATTTATGTTTTTAATCCAATATTTTTTTTAATTTTTAAAAACCTTCCGTTTCTTTCAGTTAAATCTATTAAGACGATACTACCAGTACAATATCTTAGTTTTACAATTATTTCATTAAAAACTTAGCGAAAAAGAAAACAAAATATTCTAGGCATCGTTTTTTAACTTTTTTTTTAACATTTGTATGATGGTCACCATTGTTTTAGGATAAAAAAAAAACATTTTTTTACATCGCATTGTTTTAAAAACCTGTTATTTATCAACTTTAAAAAAACTTTAAAAAATTATCAAAACTATTTGTACCGTTTTTGAGAAAATCGAAAACAAAATAAAATTTTTTGGAACTTTAAGCTAGCTTTTACCAAAAGAAATGATGTGATATATTGCAAGTTACGCATTCGTAAAAAAATCGAACTCGAGATTTTAATAAAACTTGACATTACTATGATAAGGAAGGCTGAAAATATGGACCTCACCATTGTCCTTGCCTGTCGTATCGATTGGAGCCTAAAACTTAAGACGCTTGTTTTAAACTTGATAGACATTACTTTTTAAATTCTTCTTGGACATGTCTTTTCATTTTTTCAATCCAAAAATAACTGTACCTGCTCCATATATTTTGAAAATTTAAGTAAATTTTATTCTACTCAAACACTGTTCCACATATTTTAAAAAAATTGCAAAATATTTTTTTTTTTCAGAAAAATGGTTAGCTGCCATGAAACCAGTTTTTTAGGTTTTGATTTTCTCCGTACAACGGATGTTAATTTATTTTTGTTCTAATGTCCGTAACACACATCTAGTATAGACACCATGGTATGAATACTACAGTATTCTCGAAACCAAGCTAGGTGGCACACTGCAGAAAGTAGTATAGTTTGAGAGATTATCATATTCATATTCCTATCCTCTGCCAGCTCAGCACATATTTTTTTATTAATATGGGAATTTTTTAAATTCTCCCTTAAGCCGTTGATAATTTCACTCCAAATATTAAACATTTTGGAGATTTGGTCGCTACCAAGAACTTTCCGTTTTTTAAATTCGTTGCCATTTTGAAGTCACGGATTTGAAACTATTTGAAAATCATAATAAACATCAATATGTCAATCATTGAAACAGTAAAGCTAGAAAATTGGGGCTGTTTTCGCTAGGGAGAAGGCTTAACTCCCCAAAAAACCCTAGTATAAATACTAGGCTCATACCATTTTGCTCAATCGGTATTACCGTGGTATACCCTGACAGATATGGGGTTATTCGTATGCTAGATATGTGTCCCCGGGTATGACGATCTTAAAAAGCTTAAACGGTATTTTGCGTTTAAATTTAAAATTTTTGTTTGCATTTTTCAAAACTCAATGGCGCAAAATTTTAATTGAATTAGTACGATGCTAAAGCTGTTTTCGTATGATACTAAGTTAAAACAACAAATTTGCAAATTTTAATCGAATATAGCATCATACTTTCTCTACCCTTTTATTAAAGTTAAAATCATCGAATACCTACTTTATTTTTTTAGTATCGTGCTAGCTTCATATGACTTTGACATTTGCAAACATCAAAAAAGGTTCGTGTACTTACTTTTTTACACGAAATGTCATTGTTTTAGGTGTGTTCCGAAGCAATTTATTAAGAAAATTCTTTTAGTACCATACTAGTTAGAAAATGTTTAAAATTGAGAATGAGTTAGTAAACTACTATGAAGTTAGCAAATTGTTAAGTAGTATCATACTAATACCTTAATAATAGGCTGTTTAAAATTTTGCGCCAATATTTCGAAAACCAAATCCTGGAGTTTTTAAAACTTGAAAACTTACAGTTTTTACTGCTATGTACAAGATAAAGAATTTTTTTATATTATTTGTTAAAAGTATTAAAAAATGGTTTTTGAAAATATTGATACAAAGTCTCCTGTTTCACTTAATTTGTTAAACCATTTTTTTTTAAATAAAGCTATTGCTGGGAGGAGGTACCTACAATAGGAAAATTTTTTTTCGGTTTTTGGCAAAATCATTTTTGGCAACATAGTAAGCTGCTAAGCAATCTAAAAAAACAAAATAATTTTTTAATTTTTATTTGTTTTTCGTAAATTCGATATCACAAATCCGGGCAAGTAGTTTTTGTTTGAAAATTAATTTTTTTTGCACATATGTTAGAACTTAAAACTTGCTTAGTTATTTTTTTTCTTAAAAATTTAATTTATAAAAACTTATTTTAACTATTTAAAATGTTTACTCTACCAAATTATTAAAAAATTGTTCAAACCTATTTTAAAACTGACATTGCTTCTGAGCATTTTTCAGTAATAACCTCAATTTTTGAAAGTCTAAGGCTGGTATTTACCGAGCGCTCTTAAACGGCTCTTAACTTTACGAGGCTCTTAACATGAAATTTCTTTGGGGTATTCACCAACCACTCACAAGTGTTTTTCGAAGTTCGAAAATGAGAGCCACTCTCTCTTGTTCAGGCATACCCAAACTGTGAAACCAAACTCTTTTCGAACTTGGAGGTATGTCAATCTGCCGATTTGCGTGGTGAGGGTGGCCGTATGGGAGAGTTGAAATTGGAAGGAAGCGCACTTCCCCACTCTTTGGAAAATGGGGCAAGGAATTTTCGAACAAACTTTCGAAGAGAGCGCTCATAAGTTTAGGAGTGCTCGGGACCACTCCTAACTTTTAAGAGCGCTCGTAGATCTTCACTACTATTGCTTGGTGAATAGGTTTATGAGCTTCTTAAGTTATGAGCGCTCGGTGAATACCAGCCTAAGTCTCTTAAGCATAAGAGCAAGTACGTGCGGTTGAGTCGTTCAGAACTTCGGAGAATATTTTCGCCACGAATTGAACGACACCCTTGTCCTTTTACTTAAGACCATCGTAAAATTTATTCAAAATTCAGAATGGTTCAGGGAGGCATAAAATACCAATCCAATCGCTCTCCTTCCTCACACTACTTAACTTACCCTCACTTTTATGTCAAGATGTCGAGATCAATTTCTTTACGAATCCATATCTTCCATAAAGTATTAAATTTTCCGATAGGGCCAGGTAGATTTATAAATTACAAAAAGACACGTATCAATGACAATAGGAGTGAAATATGATACCGTTCACTAGGTGGTCTTTATTCAGGATTGTAAGAGAATGCAATCTTTTACAAATTAAATTTAAAAACCAAAATCATTCATTCATTGAATGCAATTAAAGGATTGTAGTACCATTTACTTCACTTTTAGACTTCGACTTTAAATTCTGTAATCACCTTTAATTTAAAATTAAAAAGATTGCAATCAATTTCCCCCCTTCATAATACAGCAATCAATTGAATGTAATCATTTGAGAATTAATTCATTCTTTTAAACAATAACAATGAATCATTTGGACAATCAAAATGGCTAAGGGAAGTACATCCAATGAAACAATAGATGTACATACACACATGTGTAATAAATAATACAAAATAAAAATAATAAATAATGAAAAATAACCCCCAAATATGTGTAAGGAATTGTTGAGTTTTTTTCTTATAACAGTGTTCACCAAAATTGTTGATTTATTTCATTGCTTTTTGGGAATTTATTTTATTCTAAAAATTGGAGAGTTATTTCATGATGAAAAAACTCCCTAAATTCAAATATGCAATAAAACTAAATAAATTTTTAGGCGTGACAGCGCGTGGACCAGGAACTTTCAACTCTCAACCATTCATATACGCGTGGTGTTATGTAGGGGACTTTGTTGATTAGGTATACTCTTGCAGGATTCCTTACTTCCTCGCAATAGACAGTACCACGGAAACAGATCACCATGGGGTTCTTGTCAAATATGCAATAGATCCCCTAATTTGGGGACTTATTTTTTTTTTTCTTCTTTTGAACGAGGTTTTGACTTCTTTTCATGCTTGACATAGATTTTAATATTTTCTTGTTCGATTATTGAAAAGCTAAGTAATTAATTTCATACACTTTGAGAATGAATCTCATATCTTCTTGGGGATAAGCTTCAACTTCGATTTTGGAGACTTATTTCTCAATCAGATTATTCTCCAAATATATCTTTATTCCTTAAGTTAGGGCTTGTATAGAGTTTAAATACAAAGATTTGAGTCTTTTGTATTTTGGAGATTCATTTTTCAGCGCCATTTCGAACACTTTTGTTGGTACTTAAATTTAAACCTAAAGTTATTTGTTAGTCCCACAGGAGAATATACAACACCAAAACAATTTCTCGAGCAAAATTCTATACTTATTTTTTCATTATTTATACACACACAGGGGGCTTGCCACTCAAAATTATATGAAAATTGTTGAACGGTTGTTGCATTGCGCTTTGGCATTAGAGCTTTTCCTGTAGACTTATGTTATTTAATTTAAACATTTCCAACAACACTCACTTCAGTTTCAACTCTTCACATCATGCTTACCTATATTTCGTTCATGGAGATAATGAAATTCCATTTGAGTATGAACTACATAGTGTGATGGGTCTCAGTGGACTTAATAGTGAACAGCTCTTCTAAAATAACTTAAGAATCCCTGCCATTCAGAGCTAGAAAATTCTTTGCTTCTAAGATCCTTCCGTTCTTATAGGTCTCAGGACTCATCAGTCAAAGTGCATGTATACGTAACTTCGAAATGCGGGAGCAGTCAATCGACAAAAACTCCTCTTTAGTGGTTGAGTCGCAACCAGAAATCTTCGTTTTTTTTTCTCAAAACAATGCATAAGCACATATCGCCATATTTTCCACACGCCCGCCACGGCACCACCGCCGCCGCGAGCCGTGGGCTTATTTATGCACCCAAGACGTCATGCTTTTTGAAATCTAATGCAAACATTTACCCGGCATGCAGTTCTTTGAAGTTTCACAGCAAAGACTCTCTGCCCACTCCTGCATTTGCAATTGTTCGTTCCATCATCATTCTACTCCAGGAGCAGTTCGGGAACGAAGGAATTAAGTGGAGAAAGGGTTTAATATTCAACTTGGTTGCAGCCAAGGATAACATTTAAAACTAACGAAAAAACTTCTCAACGGAGATGAGTTCGTTGTTACAGTGACGATGATGATAATAAGAGAGGGCTTCTTGGTTAGGTATGCGTTGTAGTTAGCCACCTTCACGGAAATGGGCCCCAGCAGTCCCAGTTCCCAACCAGAGAGATCCCATGTTGGAATGCCTGATAGTAACGGTATTCGAGGAGGGAGAGTCAAATATTTCCCTTTTGTTGTTACACGTATGTAGGAATTTTGTTGTGGAATGTTCTCTATGCCTTCAAAAAGACAGAGATGAATATTTTATTAAAAAGCCCTTGGCAGCAAAGTTGTAGAGTTGAGTGAGCACAGCTTATTTCTGGGATGGGGTCTTGTTGGGTCTTGGGTGAAAACCTGGCGAAAAGTTCTTCCGCCAACCATGTAAAGCACGACGAGAACGAGTATTAAAATTTTGTTTAATGTTTTATTTTAAACATACCTTTCTACATCTACATAATTTTTTTATTTTTTTTTTGAAAGGAAAAATGTGTGGAAAATTAACTATAACATTGCACAGGAAAAAGCATACATGGAGTTTTAAAGTTTAGTAATTATGATTCTGACAATCATGAAGGCGATGATGTCAGAGGAAGATGTTATGATGATGATGACGATGATGATGGGGCTTTCGGGGCATTGGAAAGACAAGAAGTGGAAAATGATGCTTTGATAATTATTATGAAAGTTATGTTCTCTGCGGATGTACCAGAGGTTAAGGGGGTCTCCCGCCCATCATATTGTGGTTTATTCAAAGCAAACGAGAGAACTCGTTATATAGCTGGAATGGATTGAAATTTGAACTTAATTTAAATTTATTAAAAATATGCTGGGCCGGGAAAAAGCCGATGTTAAATTTGTGGGTTTTCAAAACAAGCGTTGGTTTTGAATAAAATCGAAGCCTTTGTTAAGAGATTAAACCGGAAATTCACTCCACCACGAAGTGAGGTAGTTTTTCTAAAATTGATAAGCTTCATAAACATAGTTTGCCTCCTCCGTTTGCCATATTGTAATTCCAAAAAATGTCAATCGGGGCTGCGACTGCAAAAGTTATGGCCTTTCCCAATTTATACTTACTATGTATTTTCCGAAGAGGAAACTAAGCATTGAAAAGATTCAAAGTGAATTTTAATTCAAAATGTTTTCTATTTTGCTCTTAAATATATTGAAAAACCGTTTTTTATTACATTCAAATCAGAATATAGAAAATCTGGATTAGTTCTGAGATGAGATTTTAATCCAGAGGCCAAATTATCGCTTCAGTCACCGAGTGACTGAGTCCCATCAGTAATCGAATGAAAATGTCAAATTATGGTAATCGATGACGTAAGCGGTAATGCCAAACTCACATAATTCAGTCACGTATTACTCAAAAACTGATGGGGTAATTTGGTCCCAGACTACTAAAACAATCAGAAAAATAGGCTTGCAGAGCGTCAATCTGGTTCCAAAATTCATTGACATGAGACTTTTTCAACACAATTGGTCCCCTTTGGTGTCATTGAAACTTTAAATTTTGCAAATCACACGACTGAAGCCGCCATTTAAGACGTGAAATTTTCGCCAGGTTCAGGTACAGCAATGAAAATTCCATGTTTTTTAATTCCCCCGAAAAGGGTTATTTTAGCTGTTTTGAGTGACATTAAACAGTAAACATTTCAAAATACAGATTATAGCTTTAAGTTATAAATTGTAAGATTTCATAGAAGGATGCATTTAAGTTTGGATTTTAAGACCTTAATTATTGCTCCAGAAAGCGAGATTTTGGAGCTTTTGAGTGACCTTTTAGAATGAAACACTCCAAGTTTTTCAAAAACAAAGTTTTTCCTCTATTTATCAAATTGAGAACTATCAAATTCCATCATATTATCTCCTCGATAATAACCTCAAAGAAAATCTGAAAATTACGAGATTCTAATTTTTAGTCAAGGAATCGTTATAAACAGTCAAATATTCCATAAAATAATAACAAATCTGGAAATTTTAAGGGTTTATTGACTCCTTCGGAATTTTCAAAACCAATTTTATTAGAGAAAACTGTTCATAAGCATAAAACTCATTTTTTAAAACTCTTTAAGAAGTAAGAAATAAAGAAAGAATGTCATCTGGTTTCTTAAGAAAATATGAAATTTATGAAAGAACAAAAATTATAAGTCGTTGTAGCGGTTTCTTAAAAAGAAATAAACTTTTATATACAACATTTAAAAAAAAGTTTTTATTACTGTACGAACAAAAATTAAATTTCTAAAAAAATATTGACCCGTTTTTGAGATATCTTATAAAAACAAAACAATTGATTTATTTTCAGAATTTCAATTTGTTTTTTAGTTTTGAACTGTAATCTTTTTGGAAATTTTTTGAACATTCGCTATAAAAAATTTCATTACAATCCATTGTGCAGATAATGAGAAATTCAAAATTTGAAAAAATGGTCTATGGTGGGTACAGTCAGTAATATCATAATTTCAGTTTTTTTCTTAAATCACAAAAATTTATTAAGGGAATAAAAATTTTATCAAAATTCTAGGAACCGTTTTCGAGAAAAATACGATTTTCGAAAACCATTTTTTAACATTTGTATGGTGGGTAACGTTATTTTAAGATAAAATAAAGTTTTTTTCTCAAATCTACTAGATTGTATTGAAAAACTTTTATTTGTCAAGTTAAGAAAAAATCGAGTGTGGGGTTTTCGAAATATTGAGTTTTGAAAAAAAAAATATTTTTATCAAAATTTCAATGCATAATAGTATTTAAACTTTTGAGGAGCCATAACATAAAAAAATGATATAAGTCGGTTGTACCATTTTTGGGAAAATTAAAAATAAAAAATGGTTCTATGGGTACCATTAATAACCATTTTTCGGGAATTTTTTTTAACCACTACCTAGTTTTAACTAAATGAAATTTTTTTAATTTTTTTTTTAATCTGTGGGATAGTTTTTCGCGTTCGAAATTCTCCGCAAGTGAGAGTATTATTTGGAGACTTTTAATGATTTTCGAAGTCTGATTTAATTAATATATACTAATTTTTTGTAATTTTACTCGTAGGTTTAAAATCTATACGATTCTATAGAAGTGTTCTTTAATTTGTCTTTCAGTTTGGCTGTATATGACAGCAAAACTAATAAACAAACAAAAACCAAACAGTCTGTTATATAATAAATCTTATCTAAAAGTGAACCATTTCCTTAATAAACTATACTCATAAAATTAAAAACATATCTACTATACAAAAATCCTATGGAAGTTATTTGAAGAATTCCATTTTTGATTGGTTTGACGTTTCTCTAATAATCTTCTTACTTACGGTCTCGGTCATCTTAACGATAACAGCGCCAGTTCATATTTGCCATCCATTTTAGATTGTGACTTTTCATCACGCCATCCATGAAGATGTCGATGAGATCCGTGAGAAGCTTTGTACACTGGGATAACCTAGAGCTAGTAGATATGTATATCAAATAAATTGAATTCAATTAAACTCAAAAGCAGCTTTTCTGTTTAGAATTTTAAGTTGTCAAAAATTTGAAAGCATTCAAAACAAATGTTCATCGACATCTCCTTTTTCTCCCCTCCTAATTTCCTCATCGCTCGTGCTGTGTTTAACATTATAAGGGTCTCTTAACACACCCTTGAGCACGTGTGAATTATAATAAAAAATAATGTCATTAAGCCTGAAAGTTACAGGGGTTGAATTGGAGTGTCCGAGAGTGCAGACGTGTTTCTGCGTCTGCACTCTCCAAAAAATAAAATTAATATAATTCTTGTAAAAACGTGTTACGGTTTAAATTAATTTTTTTCCGTTTTTAATGTCTTTTTTTGACTAAATTTTATTCGCTTTTACTAAAAGCGAACTTCCTAAACATCCTAAATTAAACTCAACGCCGGATGGTGCTGTGATTACAACGAAAAAACTGGATCACTTTTTTAACACAAAGTGCCCATTAATTCTCCCCAGCGAGATAAGAAAAAGTAGAACCTCAAATTGAGGCATTAACCTAACAAGTGGATTAAGCAACAGTGTAATACACTACACAAAAATCGACGATGCCGATACATGGCTCACTCCCAGCAGGAAGCGAACCTGCACATTAATAAAAATCCGCAACTGCAGTTCTGCGTGCAACAGTCCGCCGAACAACAATCGATGACGCCATGTGGCTAATTCCCAGCAGGAAGCGAACCTGCACATAAATAAAAATCCGCAACTGCAGTTCTGCGGGCAACAGTCCGCCGAACAACAATCGATGACGCCGACATATGGCTAATTCCTAGCAGGAAGCGAACCTGCACATTAAAAAAAATCCGCAACTGCAATTCTGCGGGCAACAGTCCGCCGAACAACAACTAAATCTCACTTGGGTCTGGAACTGAGGATCTCACGGCGATAGTCAACAACTGGGGCTTACAAAATCACCACCAAACGCAACAAGTAACGGATCTGATTCCAGTGTTAAACAACTCGTAATAATCGTATATATATTATATATGTATAAGTACAGAGCCATCGCTCTCAACTTATTATCTCTGTCATGTGATATTAGTGTAACAGTATAATCTTCTCACTCATTCTAAATGTATAAATATAAGCAGTATAGAGCTATCGCTCATATCTGACTATCTTTTTTTACTCTTTCACTCCTCTAGTGAACTAATTGCATATTCAAACATAAAGAGCGTTCTCGCTCTCATTTTCAAAAAAAAGACAAGAAATATCAACATTATATGTTAAAAAAAAAGATAATGCGCATTGCGCGTTTTTAGTTTTTAAGTTAGTATTAGTTTATTAAATTGTAAATATGTATATAGTCAACGAAACTTCCGTTTCACGCAAATGTATAACGCTCTTGAGCACGAGCAGAACAAAACTATATTATTATATTAAAATTGACATGCCACGAGGCTTAACCTTAAATAAAGTAATTGTTAAAGAAGGCCATACGCTACAGCCACTTTTGTACCTATGTTAAAGTTAGAATAAGATGAAACGACTCTGTAATTGATACTTAAAGACTCAATAAAACATTCATTCATTCATTCATTCATTCATTCATTCCTGAAAGTTACATAAGCTATTAACACGTATGTAAGTCAAAATAAATGTTTTTGTGCAGTTGCAAGGCAACCCAAAACAGAAACAACTAAAAAATTGCAACTCATTAATTACCTACATATATGTTTATTGTTGAGGCCAACTTGAATTACAAGCAGATTCTTTCCTCATTTAATTTCTTAATTTCAGTTCAATTCTAAACCGATCGTTTAACTCATGGATTGAAAATCTAATCCAAATCGATCCTTGACTGAAGAGAAATAATGGCGCTGTACACGAATAAAAGAAACTTCAAAACGATTCTCCTCTTTAATTATATGTGGATTCAAATTTTCTCCTTAATTGTTGTGTGTACTCGTATTCTTTCCATTTGACTTTAAGGGTACATCTGGAGTTCTAGTAAATGTGATTTACACTGGGAATTTATAATTCTTAATGAGTTTGTAATTTACATAAAAAGTGTTTTGAATTTTTCATTGTTTTTTTACGAAGCATTAATTATTAGATTCTCTCTTACCTACTTACACAAAAATGTCAATGATGAAATTTTGTTGTTTGAAAGTACGATATTAAGGAACTGACGAGAAAATACAAGACGAACAAGAAGTTTAATTCGAAACTAGTATGTAAATAAAATCAAAATAATATGTCGCATGAACTTGCTTCTATGTAATAGACTAGCATATGTATTTATAAACTCATTATAGTGAGTACATAAGTCTGTGCAACCCTTATAATGCCTCTAAACGCAAAATCGTTATTTATAAAACTTATGTATGTGACGTTGAATAGGGGCATTATAAGCTAAACGCGTTTGGAGGTTGAATAGAGCCTACATAAGGACATTTTAGTATTGAACTGTCACATTCACTTTGACATCACATTGAATTATAAAGATTATCAACAAAAAAAATGCCTTTGACTTAATATTGAAACTAAAACTTTGTGTTATTTTTATTTATTGAAACAAAAATGTTATACTTATATATTAAAAACAATTTGAATTGAAAATTGTTTAGAATAAAATAGATAAATATACTTGTTGGTGATGTCTCTCCACGCATCCTTCTTCATCCGGTGTGTTAGTGTTGTAATTATTATCTTGCATTATTGAATTGTATCCTCAAGAACTTGTCTGAGGAGTATTCCAGCTATAATGAAACGAATAACAATTTGATTTCCAGTATTGTGCTAGAGATAATAACATACTTTATCTGATGAATCAAAGTTAATTGTTGGAATTCTTTTAGCTTTTGGTAGTTTCCTTTTTGTTTATTACTCGTAAATTCGATAGACAGACAAGTTGTTTTTTTTTTTTTTTTTTTTTTTTTTTTGATAAACAGCTGAGTGTTATGAAGGCTAAATGTAATAGGTTCTTACTTTTTGGTACTTTATTTGACACAAGCTCATTATAACTATGCAGGGTAGGCAAATGTTTTATAAATATGAATTTGCATAGTGGATGAATAAGTCCTTATGCATTGCATAACTATTCACGCGTTTAGGGAATTCTAATAAATACGGCTGTAGGTATTTTAAAAACGAATGTTACTAGAGAAAACTGTTTATATGGATAAAATTAATTTTTTAAATTCTTTTAGTAGTAAAAGACATAAAAACAGAATGCAATGCCAATTATGCTATAGCAAAAATTAAAAGTCGTTGTAGTAGTTTTTTTAATAAGCTTTTATATACAAAATTTTTAAAACATTTTTAAGAAAAAAACTTGGTAGCCAACTTTAAGTTTGTATTATTGTACGAATGAAAATTAAATTTCAAAAAAAAAATATTGAGCCGTTTTTGAGATATCGAATTTTTCAAAAACAAAAAAGACTTTTTTCCAAAAATTCAAAAAATATTTATTTTTTAAGTTTTCCAATGCAATGTTTTTTAAACGTTTTAGAAGCAAATCTAGAAAAAATTCATTAAAATCCGTTATGTCGATAATGAGTAATTCAAAATTTGAAAAAAATGGTTCTATATGGTAGGTAGGTACAAGCTGTAATATCTTAATTTCATTTTTTTATTTAATTAATGATCATAAAAATAAATTGAAAGGAAAAAAATTTTATCAAAATTCTAGGCGCCGTTTTTGAGAAAAAATACGATTTTTGAAAACCATTTTTCAACATTTGTATAGTGGGTACCTACCTTTATTTTTAGCTAAAATAAAAATTTTTTCACGTCTTGTAGATTATATTGAAAACTTTTATTTATCAAGCTTAAAAAATAACTAACATAGGGCGTTCGAAATATTGAGTTTTGAAAAAAAAAAATTGAAACTTTTTTCAAAAATCAAAAAAAAATAATTTTTGAAAATTTGAATACACAAATCTGTTCAAATTGCTGGTAGCTTTAGCATAAAAAAATTATCAAAATCGATGGTATCGTTTTTGAGAAAATCAAAAACAAAAAATGGTTCCATGGGGGGTACCCTCAATGACCATTTTTCCGAATTTGTTTTCAACTGTTTTTATTATCTAGCTTTAACTAAATGAAATTTTTTTGTATTTTTATTTTTTAAATCTGTAGAACAGTTTTTGAGAAAAAATTTTTTTATAAAATTTCGAAAAAAAATTCGTATGGCAGGTACCCTTATTTTTGATCTTAAAAAAAATAGAAAAAAAAACATGTAGGGGGAAAAAATTTTAAAAGATATCTGCCAAGTTTAAAGAAAATTGTCCGAGCCGTTTAGGCTGTAGTCGAACAGACAGAATTGCGAGACCCACTTTTTTAGTCTTCGCTATCATCGTAATGTCAACTTTGATCAAAATCTCGAGTTCGATTTTTTTACGAATGCATAAAAATAAGTTACTTTTGGAGGCGGCTTTCAGCCAAACTAATAAACTTAGGTTTATCAAAAAAAGGGAAGGTAAAAAATGTATTTCAATTTCAAATAGGTAATTTTCAATTAAGTCAATAAACTTAAAATTGTCAACTTTTATTTAAAAAAAAAAAACTTCTTCAATCCATATTGGAAAACCCGATATGTCATCAAAAATTCATCATTGTACACTGAGTGGTTAACGATGTTAATTTTATTAATCTAAACCTTTTTTAAATCCTATCAAGAAACGTGTTTTGATTACTCAAATGATAACCATATTTTAATGACATGTGTTAAAGACAATCGGTGGAGTCATTAAAACAAAAACAAAAAAGGTGCAACAGTGAGCATATTGATTTTTAAACGCAATTTAAGTCTAAACCGACACATTAGCATCTATATAATGTATGTATTTATACAATAATTCACAATTGATGGAATATCCAATTTATATGCAAAACTTGATGGTGGCCACAAATTACCACTAAATCAATTTGTTCTGACGCTCGCCCGATTGATGTGTGTTAATGCGTTTGGCTTTTAGACGGCTATAAGGCTTTAATGAATTATGCAACAATTTATTAATCCTTTTTTCTCATTTGCAATCAATTTCTAGTTTTTTTTTTTGTCATATCATCAGGATATTTTAAGTTAATTTTTTTTTTGTATCAAACAATAGGGTTGTGAATTTATTAAAATTATGACAATACTCGTAATTCAATGTTTTGAATTATAGCTATTTTACTTACAAATTATTTTGCGGTTTGATTATTATTACATATTTTTAACGACAAAAATTAAAACTAATTGTCCATAAAATAAAATTAAATGCACGTTAGGGTCGCCAGGTCAAGAATTAAAAAATTGCTTAAAAATATAAAAACATGGATCTAATTAAAGATAAATGTTCAAATGCATAAAATTGCCGTCTGATTTCTAGAAAACAGTGTTGGAAAATCAAATCAAATAATCAACATAAAGTTGACGATTCTCGCTTAGTTACTAGACTTATGGAAAGTTTACATGTTCTGTAATTCAGCCGATCAACTTTCCAATCGTTAAAAATGATTATTCCTCACTTATCGTCTCTAGAAAAAAAATGAGTTTTGCGACAAGGATCTAAGGTACAGTATGGGTGTGCTACCAGGCTCAGAGAGAGGAAGATCCTTATGTACACCTTCCCTTTCCCTTCGCGTGGCAGTCACCTTGCCGCGGTGCGGAGGCTTAAGTTTCAAAGATTCATCTGACCTACAGGTTTGGAAAGTCCCAATCCGGTAGTGATTTTGAGGAGTTACGAACTAAGAACTGCCCCCCCTAATCCAGGGTGTTACGTGAACCGTGCCTATTGGATGGTTTGCAGCCAGGGGGTATACCGGCTGTATTCTAACGGAACCTCTTCGACACCAGGTCGAATCGAAGAGTAACCATGACCTTACCATATCATGCGGAGCTCTGATATGGCGGACCTACCCTTCTCTAGCTACTCGTGGGAACAAAATCTAAAATGCCAAAAAACAAAAAACAAAAAAATAACACCAACCACATTAAATTTAACATTCCGCGGGATGTCACCGCGAATGAGTATGCGGATCGCATGGAGTCTAACCTCCGTGGAGACGAGTCGAGACCGAACATCAGTCACTTCTTCAAGAGAAAGCCTCATGGGCAAGTGCAAAACCGGGCAGCTCAAGGAGAATCGTCTACAACGAGTCAGGGGAAAATGCCACCCAGGCGAGTTACAGATGATACTCCTGGCACATCTGAAGCTAGCATGAGGAGATTACCTCCCAAGCCGGTGAAGGATGCTGTCAAAGCAATCACTGATGGGAAAATGACACCATCAAAAGCTGTCTCTGAGTCTACCAGAATGATGCACCGGGAAAAAGAAAGTGGCCAAAGCAGAAAAAAGAACGGCCCACTTCCGAAAATGGGCGAGCCAGGTGGCCGGGATGACCCAAATAGGAAGGGACTCAGCGGTGCAGGTGCAAGATGGTACCTCCGGTTCCTCGCCGAGGGCATGTCCCCGCAGGACGCCCGGAAAAAAGTAGACGAGAGAAAGGCGGATGCAAAGAAAGAACCTGCACAACGCCTAGAACAGGGTAAGAGGAAGAGCCACCTTATAACTCCTCCCCTAAGGCAAGACGTCAAAAAAGCTAGAACGTCGCCAGCAACCACAGCGGGAACGAGCACCGCTAAAATCGGAGCCGACGTACAACAGCTCTCGTACGCGAGCGCGGCCAGTACATTGAGGATTGCGGTTCTGCCAAAGGAGTACCCTCAGGTCTCCCTCAGTGCTGACGAATTGTCAGTATTGGAGGATGCCATTATTGAGGAAGTCTCCCTTGGTTGGACGCATAAACTGAAATTTAATGGCGTGCACTTCAGGGCGGGACTGTTGTTAGTCGACTGCGCTGGGCAAGAGACGGCAGATTGGCTCAAGGAAAAAGCCTCCAAGCTGAGTACTTGGAAGGGCAGCGAATTGATGGCATGTATGGGCGATGACATCCCCAAAATGCACAACATCACGCTGTTTCTGCCAAGAAGCACCGGGCAAGACGACAAAAAATCGCTCGCGCTCATCCAGGCCCAGAATGAGGGAATGATTGTAAATGCATGGAAGATCCTGTCGAGCAAGGTCGAGGGCAAAGGACAGCTCCTGGTAATCAGCATTGACGGTCAGTCAGCGGAGGCCATAAGTAAGGCAGGGCATCAACTGCATTACAAATTCGGGAAGATCCCCGTTACTGGCCTCCGAAAAAACAGTAAGATGAGCTGTATTGAAGTAGCAGGTAGAGGAGCCAACACCATCCCTACCACAGCTGAATCCAGTTTGCCTGCCAACACCCCCCTCCCCCCCTCAATAGATCAAACCACATCAACAACCACAACCCAACCCCAATCCAGTTTGCCTACCAACACCCCACTCCCCCCCTCGTTAGCTCCCACCACACCCACAACCACAACCCAACCCCAATCCAGTTTGCCCACCAACACCCCCCTTCCCACCTTATTAGCGTCCACCACAACCACAACCACAACCCTACCCTCCCAAACCTCCCAACCCTTCCAAACCTCCCAACCCGTACAATCCTCCCAACCTTCACAAATCCTTTTACCTTCCTATACTCCAAAACCCACCCAGACCCCTGAACAAACCCACAACCACACCCACACCATAGCAGTCATCCAAAGCCAGGTAGGAACACTGGCAACAAACGAAGCAAGTCGGATGAGCGAAGAGATGGAGGGCATTGACCTCTCTCCTAGCCCATTCGATTTGAACGAGTCGCTTCCAATGGATGAGGAGGATGATCTGCTTGCAGATGAAGGGGCATTTGCCCCTACCCAATAAAATTAAAATGACTGGACGCGGGATCAGAACCAGGCTAGCTCAGGCGAATATCCACCACGCTAAGGCAGCATCAGCTGTCATAGCAAGAAAATTCACAGCGGATAACCTAGGGCTAGTTCTGATCCAAGAACCCTGGATTTACGGGGGCCAAGTTAGGGGCCTAACATGTAAGGACTCTAAGTTAATATGGGATACGAGGATTGACTCGCCCAGAGCATGCATAAAGATAAGAAATAACATAAATTTTATATGTCTTTCAGAATTTATGACGCGGGACTTGGTACCAATACAAGCCCAAATCGACATCGAGGGCAACCTCCGCACGATGGTTGTAGCATCAGCCTACTTCGCCGGTGACGACGCCAACATACCACCAGTCGAAGTGAAGAAGCTAGTGGACTATTGCAACAGCAAAGGACTACCACTGATGGTTGGATGTGACGCAAACGCCCACCATACAACGTGGGGTAGTACCGATACTAATCAAAGGGGTGAGTACCTTTTAGACTTTATTATCGAGAAAAATCTAGATATATTTAACGTAGGGAACACACCTACATTTGTTACTAGAGTAAGGAAGGAAGTTCTAGACTTAACGTTTGGAACCCCGAACTTAAGTCGATTAGTTAGAGACTGGAGAGTCTCCAACGAACCTTCTATGTCTGATCATAGAATTATAGTGTTTACTTTAGAAAACCTGTTGACAGAGAACACCTCTGGCAGGAACCCTAAGAAAACAAACTGGAACCTGTACAAAACTGTCCTAAAGACTAGTCTTGAACGTATAGGTCCACAAGAAACGACAAACAGTAACCTTGAGTTAGAACACTTAGTTAATGAATTTAGCGGGGCTATAAATGAGGCTTACGAACTCAGTTGTCCCCTTAAACCCATTAAAAGGCAGAAGGATGCTCCATGGTGGAACAATAATCTGTCAAAACTAAGATCCAAGGTAAGAAAGCTCTTCAATAAAGCAAAGAGTACTGGAGAGTGGCATAACTACTCTGCAGAGCTGACCAAATATAACGGAGAAATAAGGAGAGCTAAGAGAAATAGTTTTGCTAATTTCTGTGAGGGCATTTCGTCGACACCTGCAGCAGCAAGATTACACAAGGCTCTAGCCAAAGATAACACATTAACCTCTTTGGCACTTCGTTACGCCGATGGTAGCTTCACTGAAAACGAGGAGCAAAGGTCAACCCTACTGCTAAATACTCATTTTCCAGGCAGCTTACCAATGGTAGGAAATATGATAGAGAGAATACCTCTAAGGCCTAACCGGGAAGACTGGAAGATAGCTTCGACTATCTGTTCAGGCAATAGGATTGAATGGGCGTTAAGTACCTTTCAACCTTTCAAATCACCGGGCGTAGATGGCATCTTTCCTGCGCTCTTGCAGAAAGGTAAAGAGGAACTGATGCCCTATCTTATTAGACTGCTTCGAAGTAGTATTGCACTTGGGTACATACCAAGTCTATGGAGAAGAGCAAAGGTAATTTTCATCCCCAAAGTGGGGAAAAAAGATACCACACATCCTAAGTCATTCAGGCCAATAAGCCTAACATCCTTCTTACTGAAAACTTTGGAAAAGGTAATTGATAACTTCATTAGATCGGAAGTATTAGTAAACATGCCCCTAAATCACCGTCAGCATGCTTACAGAGCGGGTAGATCCACAGAAACCGCTCTGTACGAACTAACTAATATAATACAGAGAGCTTTAGATACTAAAGAAACGGCATTATGCGCCTTCCTTGATATTGAGGGGGCCTTCGACAACACCTCTCACGAAGCAGTTCATTCGGCTCTAGAAAGGAAGAGAGTTCCTATCACTATAGTCAGATGGATAAGTAAAATGCTTAGTACAAGAACGGCGGAAGCATATGCAGGACTTAACGTCCAGAAAGTCATTACAACAAGAGGCTGTCCGCAGGGAGGGGTATTATCACCCTTGCTGTGGAGTCTTGTAGTTGATGAATTACTAGAAAGTCTAACCTCCCAAGGAATTCGATGTATTGGCTTTGCTGATGACATCGTTATAACGGCACTGGGGAAGTACGAAGAAACTCTTTGTGATATAGTCCAGAGAGGGCTGTCTATAACTAGGAAATGGTGTATATCTGTGGGACTTAACATCAACCCTACCAAAACAACGATAGTACCATTTACCAGTAAAAGACTTTTACCTCGCATGAAACCCATTCGGTTGGCGGGAGATGTAATCGACATCCAGAGGGAGGTCAAATATTTAGGAGTTACACTAGATAGCAAACTCCTCTGGAACAAGCATGTCGAAATAACTGTCGGGAAAGCCACAAAGGCCCTTATGATATGCAAGAGACTTGCAGGTAAATCATGGGGCTGCAAACCAAACATCATAAGATGGATGTACACCATGATGGTAAGACCCATCATTACCTATGGGGCGATTGCATGGTATAAAAGAACCGAACTAAACACAACTAGGAAATCACTAGACAAATTGCAAAGGCTTGCATGTATATGCATAACAGGAGCAATGAGAACTTGCCCTACAGCAGCGATGGAAACCATCCTTCATCTGACGCCACTACACGTGGTCATTGAAAATGCTGCTAAGGGAGCCATAATGAGATTTGCCAAGGAGGGTACTGGGACGAGTAAAATTATTGGTAACAGGGAAAAAGATTCGATAATCCGGTCCTCAGTAACAAACCTCATTGACATCCCAAGAGATGGTATGATCAAAAGATATAACTTCGAGAAACATTTCAAAACGGAGTTAAGTTGCAAAAAAGACTGGCTAGGCGAAACAATAAACTATAGTCTTAAAGAAAATACCATCAAATGGTACACTGATGGATCGAGGACGGCTGAAGGGACTGGTGCTGGAGTTTTTGGGCCTAGAACTAAACTCTCCTTACCGATGGGACAGTCCACTAGCATATTCCAGGCAGAAGTAAATGCCATAGGCATATGTGCTGGAAGAAACCTCGATAGGAAATACAAAAACCAAAACATTGCCATCATGTCAGACAGTCAGGCTGCACTAAAAGCACTAAGCTCCTACGCCATCAGCTCCAAACTTGTTTGGGAAAGCGTGACTAAGCTTAATAAACTGGGCAAGAATAACACTGTCACGCTCCATTGGGTACCAGGCCACGTTGGTGTCCAGGGCAACGAAGTGGCAGACTCCTTAGCAAAAATAGGTGCATCGACACCCCTCACAGGGCCAGAGCCCTACTGCGGAATAGGAGAAAACGTGATCAAAAACAAAATCAAAACAGAAGAGGAGACAAAAAGATCAAAGATCTGGAAAGAACTCCCTAAGCTAAGACAGGCAAAACTCCTACTCGGGGACTACAACCGAGAGCGTTTCCTAACCTGCATTAGCTTAAGTAGGAACAACCTAAGGAAAATTACAGGGCTTCTCACAGGCCACTGTAGGTTGAGAAGACACCTCAACATCCTTGGCCTGGTAAACAGCGCGACTTGCAGATTCTGCAACACTCACGAAGAGACACCTGACCACATACTGGGGAAATGTGATGCACTCGTGCATCAAAGGCACAGGTATCTGGGCAAGCACCACATAAAAGAGAGTGAATTATCATCCCTTAAAATACTCCAAATACTTCGATTCCTCAGAGGGGCAGATTTGGAGGAAGAACTGTAATATTGAGCCAACCTCATCCAGTTCTTGATGGGGGACACAATAGATCTTTAGGTCGCAGTGTTTTTATACCCCAATTATTCATTCATTCATTCATTCATATGTACACCTGCACTTGGTAGAGAGTGGGTAACGATAACATGGAAGGGAACCCACCGGATGCCGGAATAAGCAAACAAACCAGCTTTGCTGGTCAGGGGACACATTTGTCCTTGGGTTGGAGAAAAACTCCCTATAGAGGCGGATGAACTGCAAATGGCGGTCAACGGCAGGAAACTCTGATTTCGGATGAGCCTATTATTTTTAAAAAGGTCAACGGTAGCAGCATGTAGCGTCTGTTCCACATAGGGCGGCTGTAAAGCGTCTGTTTTCCCATAGTGGGTGGGTGGCCTGTTTTAGAATGTGTTCGGTCATCCAAAAGGCTGGTGTGCCTACTAACCAAGGCTTGTAGGGTTGTTAATCACATCCTTGAAAACACCAAAGGCGGAGCGAGCAAAAAGTTGTCTTTTATAACACATGAAGTATGTGATGCCTTCAGAAATAATGTTAGTACGATTTATATAAGACTTAATATTTTAACTATACAAAAACGAAAAACATTTTAAATCGCTTTGCTAGGAGCTAGATAAATTTTGAATGATAAATTGACAAAACACAATTATATTTAAATCTCTCTTTGAAAGGCATAAAAAAAAGTTATGTGCATGTCAATGATAATATCCTTTCAAGAAAAAAAAAAACTTTTATCTAAGCTTTAAGAGACAAATTCATGATGAACTTTTGTAACTAAGGCACATCCTTTGAGTCATAAAATAAAAGTCTTTTTCTTCTTCATTTTACCATTAACTTTTATCCAGTTAAAACTCTGTACACACTTTTAATGGGATTTACATGAGCCCTGGTTCATGGCTCACTGCTTTTGCTAATAAAAGCTCTAATGTATCGTTACACTCTTTGCATACTTAATTTAAAAAAATGAATATTGAATGAACTCTCAAGGCAGTGAGAGAGAGAGTTGTTTTAAAAATCAAAGCAAACCAAACAGAAGCAAAAATAAAACGAATACAGAATGTATAATAGTAGGTGTTTTTTTTTCTCATTGGTAAATGTAAAGGCAGGACAGCAACATTTTACGCAGCTTAAACCAAGAAAAGGGATAGTTGAAATAGAATTAATCAGGTTTCAAATATTATGCTCCTATAGGACGAACATTATCAATGTCCCTTTAGGTGTTTTCTATGCTAAGGATTTAACGATACTGGCTTCAGTTCTGAAATCATGTTCAGGAACATTTACTGTTGACTTTAGCTTTTCACAAAAAGAACTGCCATTCACAGACTAATCGAGAGTACCATCAGTCCTTTCTGGTGATAGTTCGTACTAAATACCTTACAGGTATGCCATTGATTTCGTTTCCTTTCTGCCAAGTAAGAGTAAGAAATTCCACCGAAAACTGACTGCGATATCAATGGAATGTCATTGCCAGCGAAAACAATAAAACCGGATTTAGACGACTTAGAAAGTTGTCATATATTTTATTCAACTTCAACATCTTATTAAGCGTTTTCTATTTTTAATTTTGCATAATCCAAAGTGTGAGTGAGATATCATTAACATTTTTTTACTTATTTAGAAAACCATTATATATTAAAAAGAACATCACTTAAAAGTCAACCGCGGCACCGCTAGAGGGCGCGCATTCGAAACCTCCAATTTTCCATAACTCTGTTGCATAAATAAAGCTGAATTTGACCAATAAAATTGATTATGCAGGCCTTAGGAGCAGTGGTTTATTGGCGCAGTCCTGTTCTGTGACATGATAAAACCACACACAAAGTAGTCTAAGGAAGTCAAATCGCACGATCTCGTTGGCCAATTTACATCGCACGCCGGCCGGCCAGCTCGTAAAATAACCATGCTCTGAAATGTTCATTGTGGCATGGGCTGTGTGGCACGTCCTGTTGAAACCAAATGTCATCAGATTCGTGGAAAAAGAAAATAAGTAACCAGCGACCGACAGAGCTCGCCTTTTACCGTGATGGCCTGGCTAACGTCGCGTCGTTCTCAAAGAAGTGTGGATGATGCCCCAAGCCCAAAATCGGCGCAAAACATTAACTTTCATTGGATGCATTGCAATTTAATCGATACCGTGTGAACTGCCATCGTCCCAAAATTCGACAATTGTGCTTGTTGACGAACCCATTCTTTCAGAAATGAGCCTCGTTGCTAAATATGATTTTTCGACCGAAATTTGGGTCAATTTTCAACTGCTCAAGAGCCCAGTTAGCGAACAAACGTCGCTTTCTATGGTCGTTAATTCTGAACGGGTGTAACCCAATCAAAAGTCGCCAAGTTGTGGCCTGCGAAATACCGAGCTCTCTGCGCGATTCGGAATTGATTTCACATTTCTTTGATGTAGGGATGTTGGCGGCGTTGCAAATAGTCCTCTCGGAAGAACTATTTTGGCGACCGTAAAATGAACGAAGCACGAACGAAGCACGCCTCGAATAGTAGGCCCACTTTCATAAGAATATTATCAGTTGCACATGTTGTTGAACGCATTAACTCTCTACTAAACTAAATAAATGACAGCGAATTTAAAAGATATAGCCTCAACAATATGGCCGCAATCACTTGTTAAAAATTTAATATCACTATCGGAAAACCCATTAGATATGCCATTTCGTCATACGAAACTAACAAGTGTAATTGCCGTTTCGTCTTGATATAAAATTGTGTCGTGGAAACATGATTTCTTCTTTTAACTACTTTCTCATTATATTTTTTCCCTACTATAGTTTTCTCGCATCGTAGTTTCCTCGCATGAAATTTTTCTCCCAATTTTTTAATTTTGCATTTTAGCTTTTTCGCATGATAGTTTTCTCGAATCATAGTATTCTCGCATCATAGTTTTATCGTATCATAGTTTTATCGCATAATAGTTCCCATGCATCATAGATTTATCGCACAATAGTTTTCTTGCATCATAGTTTTTTCGAATCACAGTTTTCTCGCATCGTTGTTTTCTCGTATATTATTTTTCTCTCATTTTTACTTGGTAAAAATAAGGCAATTTATGCATTCGTAAAAAAAATCGAACTCTAGATTTTGATCAAAGTTGACATTACGATGATAGCAAAGACTAAAAAAGTGGGTCTCGCAATTCTCTCTGTCTGTCTGCCTAAACGGCTCGGCCGATTTTCTTTAAACTTGGTAGATATCATTTTTAATTTTTTCCCCCACACGTTTTTTTCTTCTTTTTTCTTAAGACCGAAAAAACTGTACCTGCCATATCAATTTTTTGCGAAAATTTTATAAATATTTTTTTTTCTTAAAAACTGTTCGTCAGATTTAAGAAATAACAACACAAAAAAAATCAGTTTAGTTTAGTTTTTTTTGATATTTAAAAAAAAACTTAAAAATTTTGTTTTCAAAACTCAATATTTCGAAAACCCAATGCTTTATTTTTTTTAAATTTGTTAAATAAAAGTGTCTTAATATAATCTACAAGATCTTAGAAAAAAAAATGTATTTTACCTAAAAATAAAGGTACCCACCATACAAATCTTAAAAAATTTAAAAATATGGTTTTCGAAAATCGAATTTTTCTCGAAAACGGCGCCTAGAATTTTGATAAAATTTTTTTCTTTCAATTAATTTTTACGATCTTAAATTTAATAAAAAAAATTGAAATTAAGATATTACAGCTTGTATACCTACCATAGAACCATTTTTTCGAATTTTGAATTTCTCATTATCCACATAACGGATCTTAATGATATTTTTTATAGAGAAGCTTCTAACAAGTCTAAAGCACATTGCATTTCAAAACTTTAAAATAAATATTTTTTGAATTTTTGAAAAACAAAAATCTATTATTTCTTTTTTTGAAAATTCGATATCTCAGAAACGGCCCAATATTTTTTTTTTATAAATTTAATTTTTATTCGAACAATAATAAAAACTTGGCGTACCAAAATTTGTTCTTAAAATTTTTTTTTAAATTTAGTATCTATGTATATACTCGTAAAAGCTTCTTTTTAAGAAACCAATAAAACGACTTATAATTTTTGTTCTTGCATAAATTCATATTTGCATAGCATTCTGTTTTTGTCTCTTACTACTAAAAGAATTTAAAAAATTAATTTTATCCTTATGAACAGTTTTCTCTAATAACATTCGTTTTTAAAATTCCTAGTCTATTACATAGGAGCAAGTTGGTGCGACACAGTCGTGCATTTTATTTATTTTTACATGATAGTTTTCTGGCATCGTAGTTTTTTCGCAAGATATTTTTCTCGTATTTTTGATTTTTGCATGGTCGTTTTCTCGCATTTTTGATTTTTGCGATAGTTTTCTCGCATCAGAGATTTATCGCATCATAGTTTTTTCGAATCACAGCTTTCTCGCATCGTATTTTTCTCATATGGTTTTTTTTTCGCATTTTGTATTTTTACATGATAGTTTTCTCAAATTGTAGTTTTCTCGCATGATATTTTTTTCGCACTTTTGATTTTCGCATGTAAGCTTTTTCGCATGATAGTTTTCTCCCATGATAACTATCCTGCATGATAGCATGCTCAAAGGATAGTTTTCTCCCATGACAGTTTTCTCGCTTTATAAATTAGCTAAATGTTATATTTTTATTTTAGCTTTTGTTTTTCTTCATTTAATTCAAAAAACAAAAGGTAAAATAAAATATAAAAGTAATATAATTCAGCAAAACAAAAAATCATAATATATGTAATATTTTTAATTTTTCTCTACCAAAAATTAATCTTTTATATGGAACTATAATATAATATTAAAACACTGAAACCTTCTTTCAACTCTTGCTCAAACACAACTTGACCTGAAAAACAACTATTAATAATTTCAACTCTAGTTTAACTTGACATTTCATGTATGTAAAGCGACGATGATACTTTTCGAACACATCCCTTAATTTATTAAAAAGTAAATTTGTTTTTTATAGCTAGGCATTGAATTTTTTGTTTTCGTTCCCAATTACTTTGTTCACTCAATGAGTCTGGAACCTCTTATAAATAGTTCCGATTTTTTGAAAGTTATAAAGCTCAGAAATAATTTAGAAATTATACCCCTTTTATTTTTGTATTCAATTCATTTCATTAAGTTTAATTCTTTCCCATGTCAC
Organism: Philhelius festivus; assembly: GCA_963931855.1. NCBI lineage: Eukaryota > Metazoa > Arthropoda > Insecta > Diptera > Syrphidae > Philhelius > Philhelius festivus. Next base: position 183,324,798 of record OZ007556.1, read on the forward strand.
CTGATGACAGGGTACAAATGACATAAAAGTGCATAAAAATTGAATTCGGACCTACATTGCTGCGCTAGCTATAGATTACCAATAAAACGCGCCTCATGAAAAAAACTCTCTGCATCTCGATTACAACCATATTTGTTTCAAGGGAATTGGTTTTGACTCCAAGGCATTATTCTACGAGCTAATACTACAATAATAAGGTAAATGGATGAATGAACGAGCTTGTAGGTAGAGGGTGCGTTATATTTTTCATTATTCTTTATAGTAATTAGATGGCTGTATAAATATGCTCAAGTCGACAGAGCACCGAAGGCTATAAGGTTATAATGACCTAACCATTCATACATATCTAGTTCGCACTGGCTATACCTATGGTCACATTATAACGTGACATATAAACGTCACACTCTGCATAGAACCCAACGATATCATAGTAATGGTCAGTTAGTATTCTCCGAAGGTCCTGCATTAACCGCTGGAACTTATAGCATGGAGCCTCTGTGTGTGCACAGTTATAGCTAGTCCTGGTGGAATAGAAATATACAATTGCGCTTAATTAGGTCATTCCAGGGTAAACTTATGGATAATTTTATTATAAGCGAAAGGAAAATGCAGTCACCATGGACTGCGTGGTCGTGGCTTGATGGTCTTTGGGTTTGAAGTACTGCGGCTGTTTGCACATGACTCTGTATACATTTAGTACATACTTCGTCCGAAGGACATAATTATTTTAAATATAAATTAGAGTCATTAATTTTTTTTTTATTTTGTTGCCAAGTGAATGCCAATTGAAAACCGAGAGAGGATACTTTGGAAATTGTATAAATACAAAAATCTAACAAGGCAAACACTAGCCGTAGCGATACAAAAGGTTATAGCTTGTTTGCAGAATAATTGGATTGGCATTGGCAGCGATAAGCTTATATATTTTTTTAAGTTATTAGCTTGCCCCTAATTTTTGAAGAGACTCAGTGAGCGTAAAGACTTGCAAATAAATAGATAATGAAAGAATTTTATTTTCTAGGACAAGAGAGGATTTTGTGGAGGTTAAATGGAGGTCAATAAGTAAACATATCTCATTCAAAAAAGTGCAAAATGTGAGAACAGATTTATCTCAATTTTTTGGAACATTTTCTGAGTCATGCTCTGTAAACTGGGGTTTCTTTTCCATGCATTATTACTTTTAAAAGTTTAAAGACACGAGAACGATAAAATACATAGTTTCCGACACAGTGTATAACTTTAAGACTTAACAAAAAGTTGTAAGCCCAAACAATTAAGATAAAACTGTTTAAAACGACAATATATTGTTATTTCAACGAGACAACTCTACAAACGACACAACTAGAATATCGGAAAATAATATCGGCCTAATGATACATCCTTGAGGAACACCCGCTGTTGTTTTAAATCAATTTTTCAAGCTCATATTCAGAACATACCCTTGCAGTTCTAGGTGAAATAAAATTGAAGTACATTAAGAGCAATTTTCGCAAGGGCCTAAACAAGATACCTTTTAAATGAGAGTGTATCTATTGACCTTGTCAGGTGTAGCTTCAAAGTACACAACGCATGTTTTTTTTATAATTAGCGCGCATTCAAGGGATTATTATTACCTTTAAAATGATTATCATAGTACGAGAGTTAGGAAAATAAGGAAGGGTTCAAAAGGAAATACTGCTGAATATTACAATGGGAAGGAAGAATAGAGTAGATCATTCCACATTCGTGTAGTCCGGCTGAAAAAAGAATCTCTGTATTTCACAGTACGTCCGAAGTTGGACTCAAGGGTAAACTTATGTGTGTAACTTCTTATTCAAGAACAAACAAAAATCCATAGCGCAAACGAGATTGGAACATGGTCAAAGAATTATTATCCTCAATCTAATTTTGTATCCTTATGTTCAGTACACAGAAAAGATGTTGATAGTAGATACGTGGTTTTTGTATGATTACATACGTGCAGAACGTCTTTAAATATTAAAGTTTTGAATATTACAACAACAACTCGATTAAATGGCTGGAGTTATAGCTATTTGACGGTTGCCAAGCCGATCATCGGACTCTTTTTAGTGGTGCTTAGCCTTTATACTTTCAAGTTAAATCGAAAAACTTTTTGACTTTGACTGAGATTTGAGGCCAGACCAGGCGTATTCAGAAGGATAGGATCACGCATCTACTTTTCCTCAACCAGGTGATTATGTGACGACAGACATTTCTTCAATGACTTAGAAGTACCCTCCGACACTTGATGGTAGAGCTTCCTGAAATTCATCAACACCCTTGACGGGCTTGAATGACATAGAATTATTATAGGTTTCAATGCATGGGAGTCACAATCCCTAGTGTATGGTACTCGTATCACAACGGATCTTCATTGATCGAATTGTGACGGTTACAAGATCAACTGTGAGCTTATTAACGTAACCTAACTTTGACTGCCTCTTTTGAGAAAGTGATAAATCTTAAGGATTATCTATTTCCATATCATGATAAATTTTCACTCATCTTAGTTTTGGGGAAAAATTTTTTCCAAAGCCCCGAAATGATTACATCAAAAAATTACTTTCAAATACTTTCAAAAATTGGATTGGTGTTTTGATTTGTGTGGAAATCGCTCATATTTCACAGTTTCGACATACTATGCTGTTTCGCCGACACTTGCGACCCTTTGCAAAACAGCAATTTTGATAAGTGACCACACTCAACAACACAACACGGCAACACAGCATAGCACACAAGTTATGTAGGTTCGGTTCTCAGCCTAGGAATGTTAAGCAAAATGAGATTTTAGATCATGCACACATTGTTGTACTAGATATGAGAATAAGAACTGCCATATTCATGCCCTAGTCTCAAACAGGGCCGGGGATACTATCTCCCAGTGCCGGATTAAGCCAGCGCGGGGCCTGTAGCAAATTCTATTAAGGGGCCCTTAGACTGTTTTAGGTTAGGTACTTATCAAGTTTATGGTATTAAATAAAACAAAACTTTTCTTGATTTAATTTGGGAACATTTATAAATAATGCTGTTGATATCGACTTCTCGGAGTAAATCATGTTCAAAGTTCATTAAAGTGAGGTGATTAAGACGTTGTTGGCTCAATTCATTTTTAACACGTTTTAATGTTGAGAAAGATCGTTCACCACTGCAGTTGGTGATCATGAGAGACAAATAAATGCGCAAAGCAATTTCAACGTTCGGGAAACAAGATTTGTAAAAAGTTATTTATCAACAGCTTGTAAACCTGCATTTCCAGAGCCTCAAGATTCCTGCTGTCAATAATACCAGCCACATCAGAATTGAGCATTGAAGCGAACTGCACTAATTCGTTGTTCAGACTGTCCTCCATCTGCGCAAGCACTTACTATGGTTGCAGATTTTTTCAAAATTTCTTCTGGTGGAAGAGATTTTATATGAAGGTTTTTATAATACAAATTCTATATACGACTGAAATAAATCAGCCAAGCAGAAGACAGCACTATTAATGGACTTATTGAATTATTGATTCAAAATAGCTTTTATGGCCTTTAATCCACAAAAATTGGCGTTTCGTCCGAGTGATCGCACATGGACTCATCAGTTGACTGTGAGGACCTTGTCAATACGCAATTTTTATTAAATTCAGTTTACGTCGATTTTTTGACAAAAATCCAATGTGAACTACATCCCACCAAGACTAAAATTGTACTCATTAAAGTTGGAATATTTTGCCCGTGGTTCAGCTTTGATTCTATATGAAGGTTTTTATAATACAAATTCTATATACTACTGAAATACATCAGCCAGGTAGAAGACTTCACTATTAATGGACTTGTTGAATTATTGATTCAAAATAGCAAAATATTCCAACGTTAATGATTACAATTTTAATCTTGGTTGGATATAGTTCACATTGGATTTTTGTCAAAAAATCGATGTAAGATGAACTGAATTTAATAAAAATTGCGTATTGACAAGGTCCTCACAGTCAACTGATGAGTCCATGTGCGATCACCCGGACGAAACGCCAATTTTTGTGGACTGGACTAAAGGCCAAAATAGCTATTTTGAATCAGGAAGAGATTTTAGCTCTCGGAATATTCCGAAAATGCCAGCAATTTTATGATAACTGTTCTGTTCATACCAGTGGCGTAGATAGGGGGGATCAGGGGGATATATCCCCCCCCCCATTGGGATCGATAATTGTTCAACATAACCAGTCATGAATCAAATAAAAGAAACGAACTCTGAAATTTTTTTACGTCTCTCACCAATTAATAATAGGTAAACGTGCAAGAAAAAGCGCTTCCATCCAGCTATATATATTTTATTAAAGATATTGGCGCAAAATTTTAAAGAGTTCTCGTTTAAGCAATAAAACCACCTCTACTTAACGCAGTCGTTTAGCTTAGAGACTTTTTCTAACTTTTTCATAATTTTAATCACGTTAGACAACTCTTCTAACTAATGTAGGATTTACAACAGAACCTAAGCGAATCTGCTCACACAACTACAAAAACACAAAAAAAAAAGTAAAAAGAACAGACAACTTCAAACCAAATAATTTTTCGCCGAAAAAAGTACATTTTATATAATACCTCGGTACAGATTTTTATTTACATTATTTTAGATGGAAATAAAGTATAAATCGCAAATTTACCTCATATAGTTATAAAAACTCAATTTGTTGTTGCAATGTGCAGATTCAATTAGCTATACTCGTCTCGGTCGGCGGCGGCGGCGCGGCGCGGCGTGCATACATAAGATAAATGTACATTTGTATGTACAGATTTGTTAATCGTAGAGCTTTCGTACGATTGTTTCGAATTTATAATATTCAGTGATTCAGTCTATTTACAAAGAACATCTTTAAAAAATCAGTAAACATTTTTTTTCTTGGATTTGCTTTGGTATGAAAAGACCGTTGTCAATATGGATAAAGTATACTTTTAAACGATAAACTAACTATTTGCTGCTGTTAAAGTATGAGAGCTTTTTAACGTAAAAGTATAGTTTATGCCCTTTAAAATTAACAAAAAGTCGGTTCTCGTTTTATACTCAATATTTATAATCGACTCCCATTAATTCATCGCGAAATATACCTATACTAGCAGACGAGATTATAAGTACTTTATCTAAAAAGAACAGAAAACTGGATTTAAGTTTGTGATTTATTTTTTAAATTAATATTATTTTACTTACTATAGCGCCTTGCATAAGTAAAACCGCACCTGTAAAAATGCGTTTTGTAGAAAATTAAGATGGGAATGACACCCTACTATATTTTATTGAATGGCATCGCTAATTAAGTAAATTGAGAAAAAAAAAAAAGTTCCGTTAGTTTCTCTTCTGGTGGTTAAAAATTAAAACAGTTTTTTTTTTATTGCAAAAGTATAACCGCTTTTTTATTTTGATCTGTTTTTTTTTTATTTTAAGTAAATTTTTTCGGCTAAATTAGTAAAGGACATTGCTGCCCCTATTTTTGACCAATTTAAAAATTGTTTTTGACATACTGTTGACAAGGTTATTTAATATGGAATCGTCTATACAGTTCCATTCTTCCACAATCGCCTCTCGCAGCTCAGCAACACTGTATAATTGCCTATTATGGGCATACATTTTGCGGGGCAAAATTCACCAAAGATTTTCAATAGGGTTACAATCTGGAGAACGTGCCGGGAACACCATAAAATGTATGTTATTCGATTAGTACCATCCCAAACTTTGACGACTAACGTGAATTGGGGCATTATCATGCTGGAAGACATGCCGAACTCGACGAAATCGTCTTAAGTAGGGTACCAAATTATCCAGAAGCACCTGGGTGCAAGCTGAGCTGTTCATCTTTGCAGAGGTGAAGGCAAGTGCAACCTTACCACGGTCGCAGAAGGCCCCCCAAACCTTACAACTGCCACCGCCAAAGTTCCTCTTGAAAACAAACTTTTTTCCTTTCTCAGATCGGGCCAATATCCGTTAAAACCATCTGACCCATCAAGATTAAACTTTTTTTCGCCACTGAAAATAATCTAAAAAAAAAAAACATTCATTAAATTATGCCATTTGGAATAACAAGAGTTAAGTGTAAATTAATGGAATGTTACTTATGGTTTTCCAATTCCGTTTCATGTTTTGCTGGGCAAATTCTTACTTTTTTTTGTAGACTGTTGTCAAATTTGGAGCTGGCATCATTTTGCACCGAACAATCACTTTACGGCTTTTTAAGGCACGAAAAACCGTTGAAACCGAAATTCCTAAGCCCAATTCGTCACGAACTTCTGGCAAAGAATGCGCCGAATTGGATGCAGCATTTATTAAAACGTCTCTTATCTCCAAGTGTCAGCTTCTGCAGATGCCCGGGTCTTATTTTCGTCTCATAAGATTCTGCATCTTGTAAGAAATTTCGGACGACACGATCGGATCTTTAAATTTTCCTACCAATAGCTTTTAAGCTTAGGCGAGTTAACCGAAAAGCTTGAATTTTGACTTTTTCCGTATCGCTTAAATGTTTAGCACGAGGCAATGTTTTTTTTGTTATTTCGAAGCACATAACTGAATGAAGCTTCAGAAAGGTTTGCATTGTGCGGTTATACTTTTGCAATATACTTATAAAAATCTGTTTTTAATTTTTAAACACAAGAAGAGAAAATAACGGAACTTTTTTTCTTCTCAATTTACTTGATTAGTGATGCCATTCAATAAAAAAAATAGTAAAGTGTCATTCCCATTTTAATTTTCTACAAAACGCATTTTTACAGGTGCGGTTATACTTATGCAAGGCACTGTATATCAATATTTATTCTAGGTATATTATGATTTTTTGTTTTGCTGAATTAACTTTTATATTTTATTTTACCTTTTGTTTTTCTTCATTTGATTCAAATAAAAACGCATTTTTTTATTTAGTTTTTATATGTATATGTATATATTTCGAGGACTTATTTGCCTCATCATCAGTACCTAAAAATAAATACATGCGTTTTGTATTAACATAAATATATATGAAATTTAATTATATATAAAAATTACCAATTTTATTTTATAGAAAATTATTTGATAACAATCTGTTTTTAATATTAGACATTATTAGACTTATGTACCAAAATTAAGTGAGTCCTTAGCAAAAGTGTGCCAATATTTTATACCAGATGTTAAAGCAGCAATGAAGCCAACAGAACAAAATTCAAAATTCTTTCTAAATACAAAACAAAAAATTAATAAAACAGAAAACAGTGGATTAGTTTACTCTGTAAAATGCAATGATTGTGAAAAAATATACATTGGAGAAACTATTCAAAAACTGCGATCAAGAATGAATCAACACAATACCGAATGTCAAAAAGTTAACGAAAGATCAGCAAAAAAAATATAAAAAAAATGGACATTCTTTTGATTTTAATGGTGCTAAAATTTTAAAATTAGAAAGAAACAAATTTAAGTTACAAATTCATGAAGTTAACCAAATTATAAAGAATGAGGGCATTGCGTGTAACTACAAAACAGACAAAAAAGACTATACTAATACATACTACAATCTAATAGTAAATGCAAATTTACAGAACAATCAAGTTCAAAATTAAATAAATTTATACACTTTAAGTACTTAGTAACTTTATAAGAAAATTTGTTCAATGATTTTTAATTCTTAATTTTTTAATTTCAAAAACAAATGTCTAATATTAAAAACAGATTGTTATCAAATAATTTTCTATAAAATAAAATTGGTAATTTTTATATATAATTAAATTTCATATATATTTATGTTAATACAAAACGCATGTATTTATTTTTAGGTACTGATGATGAGGCAAATAAGTCCTCGAAATATATATACATATAAAAACTAAATAAAAAAATGCGTTTTTAATTGAATCAAATGAAGAAAAACAAAAGGTAAAATAAAATATTTATTCTAGTTCACATTCAAATTAATGCGTATAATATATTATCTTTAAAAAATATAATTTTTTTATGGCATACATAATGAATTCAATGAAGTCTTGTTATTTTTTTTTTTAATTATTAAAACTTTAAAAAAAATTTGCGAACTAGATCTATCCCCCCCATAGCGAAAAGCTATCCACGCCACTGGTTCATACGTTTACCTAAAGCAGTGAGTACGTTATCAATGGTGACAATAAACACCTGCATTTCATACCGTTGTCCAATTTGCGTGTAGTGCGGTGCGAAACATAATTTTTGGTATGACCAGCAGATAGAAAAATAAAATTTTAGTTGATCATTTTGGTGCAAATATTTTCTTCTTAGTAATTGTAACTAAATCTAATATATAAATAATAATTTTTTATGGTCAGAAAACGTTGGTGCGCGGGGCCCGTAGCATTTGCTACTCTTGCTTCGTGGCTAATCCGGCACTGCTATCTCCCACTTATTTGAGACTTCGTTACGTTTCGGCTATAGGGCCGGCGACTCTTTCGACAACTCCCGACCGCATTTGTGTGTTTGGTTCTACCAGTGCTGGGTACTAATCCCACTCTTATTTATGCCTTATTTCATCCAGAATTCAACGGACTTTGTGCATATGTTTCAACCTTGGCCACTTCACCGCATTTTATCCTAAATTCCTTGTTAGCTTATAAGTCAACCAATGTTTGAAGTATTTGCAATACAATTTAATGCATTTTAAGTTAATAAATTGTAAGATTAAAAAGTCTAATAAAAACTGGGAATCAATTGGAGTTCTGAACTTTTCATTAGATCGGTTTCCTCATTCCGAACCTACATCCGTTGAAAGACCTCAGCTAGGGACAAGAAACCTCTCATTTATTTAAGTTTCTGTTTCGATATGAAAACTTTTCAAGAAAGAAGGTCCTTCGAATTTAAAAGTTGAACAATGCATTTAATTGCATATATGTGTGTGTACGTACAGTTCTAAAGTGTACATTTCAATTGCATTCACTTTATTTTAAATTAATTTACCAATGGAAGGTGCAGAAAAGTTGAATGAGTTCGGTACCTATTCCAATCAATTTCATATAAAATACTCGTAATGATAAAATAAACACTTTTCCAAATGAGAAAATTCCCTTTGTTACTTGTGTTCATTAAAAAAATAAAGAGTAAAAGGAAGAGCGCAGAGAAAAATAAATACAATACAGAGAAAGGACAACTTCCTAAGAATTCAGGATGTTTATCCTAGGTCCTGGAAGGACAATGGCACACGTATAGTCGTTCCCATTGTCGTCGTCATCTTTCTCGAGTTGAACAACCATAACCACATAGCAATGAAACTATTTAGTAAGATGTGACCATAGGGAAGGACTGGAGCAACCAGTCGACACATCTGGGATACTCTTGGGTACGATGCCTTTGTGTAAATGTTGTGAACAAATATTTTCTCAGTACATATACATAATATCAATGGGGCTACGAACCCTATATACGAAGGACTATTTTAATTGAAATTCAGTACAGAAATTCTCTAGGCACACATTTTATGTTCACAAAGACAAACAGTTGTTTATGATTCCATTGTTCAAATAAATATCCTTCTGCAATTGCATTTTGCATTTAAGTGTATATAACTTTAAATAAATATAAAGTGCTGTGCAAAAAAAAACTTGTCATTGATTTTATTTTTGCTGTGAAAAAATAGCAACTTTTGAGTATGTTAAAATGCACGGTTAGCGATCGAAATTTAAACAAGTCATCAAATTTTAAATGACACACTATCTTTGTGTGCCTACGAAGGCAGAAGAAGTATCTGATGGCGTTGTTAAAACCAACATAAAGTTTTCTTTTAAAGAGGCATCACACTTCTCATAAGTTTCAAATCCCTAGGTTAAAATTGGAATAGTGTAGTAGAGTGTAGTACTGAGATGTCCAATAAGGAGCGTCTTACAAAATCTTCAGTAAGTCCTAGAGGACAACTCATGTGTAGTTGAGCGACATCTGCATAAAGCTGAATAGAGGAGTTGGCTACTATACAGATAGCAGTTCGTTGAAACAGAGCGAAAACAGGATGGGCCCTAAGATACAACCTTGAAGTACCCCGGATGGTACAGCTATAAAATTTGACGAAACATTATTTATGAAAACAGCTTATTCTCGAACGGTAAGATAGGAAAATAGAAGTTTGGTAGCAGTAAGTGAAAAATTAAGTTTATTGAATAGTTTACAGAAGACAACAGAATAATCGAAAGTACCAAATTCTCGTTAAAAATCAAGTAGTAAGAGAAAGGTTATTTGGTCTTTTTGAATATTTTGTCTGATTTTATTTAATTTTTGTGTTTCCTTTTTCAATCAGAGTCAGCTCGGAGCGTGTTCAATGAGCTCAGAAGAAATTGACAGAGGAGATGGAGTAAAAACCGGAGCGCCGCTAACTTTACTATTTTTTCGTGTAAAAAAACAGAGACATAAGGCGAAAAAAACATACAACAATTAAAAATGGAAATCGACGCCTTTGACAGTTTAGTGCTGCAGGATGTTTGAAAAATAAATCGGAGAGAACTGATAAAACTCTGTTCAGAGAGTGGTTGACATGCTAAAGCTCTGCTTTTAAAAATGGATGAAATTAAATTGATAAATTATATCGGTATGGCATATTGAATTTGGACCCCGCAAACCATCTGGCCCCAAGTTGGCGACTACTTCTTTAATGTTAACTTTTAAGACTTGCTGGTTTTTTTTTCTTGCGGTACGTCGCGTCGGAGTTTCAAAAAGCCTAAATGAAAAATTCTGGCACTGTTTGATCTTACGATCTGGCCGACTATCTCAAACCTTCAAAACGGGTGTTGTGTTACCAGTGGTTCCGTCTTGCTTAAACAATTAATGTTTCAGACCCAATGCAGTAGCTTGCATAAAAATATTCTTTTAACATCTGCCTATAATGCTCTTCAGTTACTGCAACAGCCAATGGATTTTTTGCAACTCTGTTTCTTAGCTTGGATACTTATGTGGAAATGTGGTTCGTTGCTTATGACTTTGGATACGAAATTCTATTCGTCTACCAAGTTTAACAGAGCAATTGAAAAAAAAGCTTCATTTGACAGTCAGCAGACATTAATTCATGAACTGTTTGCACTCAGTACGGGGACATCTTCAAGTCTTTCACTAAAATTCGTTGCACCGAACTTCTGCTGATGCCTTGTTGTGTGGTTAATTTTTGTGGATTCTCTATTAATTCCTCAACCGCAACAGCACCGATATTCTAGGGCAATACTAGGCCGGCTACTTCTTGCTAGATCTTTATTCGATCCAATTTGCACGAGGCACTCAGTTAAACCCTTAATAGTTCAAGCACATGGTAAACGACGACGAAGAATGTGACGAAGAAATTTACGCTAAATTTAAATAGAACAACAAACTGAAAATTGGTCAAATAAGCAGTAACAAAAAATTCACGTTATTCAGGCGAGTGTCTCTGCATTCCTTGTTTGTTGTACTAGACTAGGAATTTTCAAAACGAATGTTATTAGAGAAAACTGTTCATAAGAATAAAATTAATTTTTTTAAATTCTTTTAGTAGTAAGAGACAAAAGCAGAATGCTATGCAAATATGAATGTATGCAAGAACAAAAATTATAAGTCGTTTCTTAAGAAAAAAGCTTTTATATACTAAATTTTTAAAAGATTTTTAAGAAAAAATTTTGGTACGCCAATTTAAAGTTTTTATTATTGTTCGATTAAAAATTAAACTTACAAAAAAAAATATTGAGAATTTTCTGAGTTATCGCATTTTCAAAAAAAATTTTTTTTTTTTTTCAAAAATTAAAAAAAAAACAATTTTGAAGTTTTGAAATTCATTGTGTTTTAGACTTTTAGAAGCTTCTCTATAAAAAATTTCATTAAGTTCCGTCATGTGGATAATGAGAAATTCAAAATTCGAAAAAATGGTTCTATGGTAGGTACAAGCTGTAATATCTTATTTTCAATTTTTTTAATTAAATTAATTGAAAGAAAAAAAAAATTATCAAAATTCTAGGAGCCGTTTTCGAGAAAAATATGATTTTTGAAAACCATTTTTTTGTAATTTTTTTAACATTTGTGTGGTGGGTATCTTTATTTTTAGGTAAAATAAAATTTCTTTTCTCACATCTTAAAAATTAAATTAGGAAACTTTTACTTGTCAAGTTTGAAAAAAATCTAGCATGGGGTTTTCGAAATATTGAGTTTTAAAAAAAAAAAATTTAGAAGTTTTTTTTTTTAATCCAAACATTTTCTTTTTGAAAATTTGAATACATAATTCTGTTTAGGTTTTTTGGGAGCCTTAGCAAAAAAAATTATCAAAATCGGATGTACCGTTTTTGAGAAAATCAAAAACAAAAAAAATGGTTCCATGGGGGGTACCCTCAATATCCATTTTTCGGAAAAAAAATTTTCGACTATTACATAGCTTTAACTAAGTAAATGAAATTTTTTTGTGTTTTTATTTTTTAAATCCGTCGAACAGTTTTTGGGAAAAAAAAATATTTTTAAAATTTGGAAAAAAATTCGTATGGCAAGTACCCTTATTTTTGGTCTTAAAAAAAAAGAAAAAAACGTGTGGGGGGAAAAAATTAAAAATGATATCTACCAAGTTGAAAGAAAATCGGCCGACTCGTTTAGGCTGTAGTCGAATCGACAGACAGACAGACAATTGCGAGACCCACTTTTTTATTCTTCGCTATCATCGTATTGTCAACTTTGATCAAAATCTCGAGTTCTATTTTTTTACGAATGCATAACTTGCCTTATAGTACCTATAAGTCGCAAGTAAAAATAAGGCTCATTCACGTTACGACATTACTTATTCACAACCTTGTTATAAAAAAAAATCTATAAATCTACATTTCTAGCTTTTGCCGCTAAGAAAATAGCAAATTCCAAGTTTAATCTTTACATCAAGATGGGAGAAACCTGGCAGCTACGATTAAAAATTTCTAACAACTGCAAGCAGAAAACATCTCTCCCCAACAAATGTTAATTTCACATAGGAAAAATTATACTTGACAATGTTAATGTTTCTTATGCATTTTATTAGAGTCGATAAAAATAGTATTAGTACTAAATAAATTTTTATTCTTTTGACTTTAATTGTTGCTTCGTTTCATTGAGTCAACTCATGCAATTTTTTAATGTTAACAAGTTTTTCCATTCAATACCAAAAGATAACACAAGTCTGAGTTAAGATCACAATACGGCTTGTTAATTCAACCTGATTCCCATGCAGTTATAAAATAGCCGTTGTTTTTTTATTTTAAGATTTCAGGTAATCTACAAATGCAAGAATTATTAAAATCAATAAACTCCTTACTACTGCCACCTAAAACATTTCTGGGGTATTTTCGTTTGAGGGAAATTGATAAATCAACGTAACTACGAGTATGTAGGCGTGACCGAAAATTGTAGGTTCCTTGAATTCCTGGAATTCCAGGAATGATTTTAAGTTAACCAAACGTATCTAATTTTTATTATAAATTGTCTTTGTGCTCGTAAAACTTTAACATTGCTGTCTGTTTAATTCAACTTTGGATCAGGTTACTCTCACAACTACGCCATGTCCAATAAATACTCGTAATATACCAAATGAATTAAACTAGATTTTCATATTAACTTAACAAGTTTCTACTTAAAATAGTGTAAGGCATACAAGATATATTTCCGCACACGTACAGTTGCAAGGGCCCTTCCTAAAAAAGGCGACCCTTTCTCCCCATCCTCCAATCGACTAATTACGTTTACATCGCATCTTTCTAAGGTCCTGGAATGGCTGATAAATCTTCAGCTCAAGAAGTTTCTCGAAGATCGAAAGCTTCTTAATGACCGGCAATACGGCTTTCGCAGCAATCGTTCCACTGGTGATCTGATGGCGTAGCTTACGTTGAAGGTAGTTTTGAAAGCTAGACCAGGGCTCCAACGAGCCTGTCCACCAATAACCTGTTTTTTTATGCACGGAATTACTACTGGATGCGTAAATCTATTTGCAGTCAGGTTCTTATCGACCTCCTCGTGGTGCCTGTAGATAGGTTACGAAAGTAACTAACTAACTAAACATTCTGGAAGGTATCCATTAAAGTCGAAATCTGCTAAGGAGTGTTTAACAACTCACCAGCACCAGAGGGGTTTACATTCTTAGTTGTGGTTTCTACTTCGATCATGGCACGGCATGTATGTATATCTAGGGTTGACAGGCCCTGAGTTTTGAGGTAACTCATCTGGAAGTGACCTCACGGTTGCGAAGCTTTACCGGCACCATGGGAGATGGGCGATAGTGCCCAATAAAAAGTACTGACAAGCGTCATAAGAACGCGTCTTTACTTAAGCTATCTATGAGGTAGGCCCCCTAGCGGAAGTATCATGGTGGCTGTGGTTTATTCCGAATACGGAGACACATGGTTTTCAAGCTTACTTGAATTCAAGAGGTGTAGATACATAGGTGTAGATAGACCTCGCCCCATAGCAAGAAGTGTGCACATGCTGCAACATGTCACATCATTGCTACTGATATGGCTTCGGCTATGTCAGAGCTCATGGTCAGCGCTCAATCTGACTCCGATGTGGGTAGGCCCACCGTGGAATTAAGTCTTGACAGGTCTCCACTTTAAACACATTTAGGTTCTGGTGATCTGATGGCACATCTCACCAAAGAGTAGAACAGAACAGAACATTATTGGTCTTGTTATTTCTAACTAAACGGTTTCAAGTCTGATCTTAACAAAATAAATGGTGGTGTTCCCCAGGGTTTCGTTTTGTCTACGACTCCCTTTCTCATTTTTTATAAATGATTTCTTGCCTGAAACTTCTAATTCACTTCATTATTTTGCCGACGACTCTACTCTCAGCTTTTCATACTCGTTCTCAAATTCACATGTATCTAACTCTTCTGGAAGTGGAATTGCAACGGTATCGTATGATTTGCTCATTGAACTCGAATCTTTACAGCATTGTTAGATAGGGTATAAAAAATCGTGTGAAATTTAAAGCTTCGAAAACGCAATGATGTCTATTGCAGGGTTGCAAAAGCTTAAGTCACTTTTTGGCTTAAGCTTGTCTTTAATTCACAAGCTAGTGGGTGACTTATGAATTAAAAAAAAATTAATTCAGCAGCTAGTTACTGACTTATGACTGTATGAATTGAAAAAAATTAATTCATAAGTCAGTTGGCGACATGTGAATTAAAAAATTAAATCATAAGCTTCTCAGTGACTAATGAATTAAAAAAAATAATTCAGAACCTACTAAGTGACTTACGAATTAAAATAAAATGCACGACTGGATCGCACGAACTTGCTCTTATGTAAAAGTACTTTTGAATTTAAGATACATTTTATAAATAAAAAACATGGATTTAATGAGATAATAATGCTCAAATGCATAAAATTGCCGTCTGGTTTCCGGAAAAGTATGAATTTATACAAATAAACCTTAAAAAATCGTTTTATTATTAAATAAATTTCTTATGTAAGAAATTTCTCTAAAATTTTTCAAGAAAAAAATGTGGGATGCGAATTTTAAGTATTTAATAATATTGGTTTTAGGAAATAATTTCAAAAAATAATCGTTCATAGGTTTTGAAGATATTGATTTAAAAACAAAATTAAAAAAAAACCAATAAATATTTTTTTCGAATATTTTTATATACAATATTATTTTAAACTTAAGGGGACTTCTGCTAAAAATTTTGGGTTAAAATCCTTAGAGCCGTTAATGAGAAAGTCGAAAATAAAAAAAAACGGGTCTATGGCAGGTACCCCTAATAACATTTTGCCCCAAAAATTTTTTTTACCAAAATGTAGTCCATGTCCATAATATCACACCTAATTTTTTTTATCAAAATCGTTAGAGCCGTTTTCGAGATAAATAAGGTTTTGCATTACGGGTGTATGGGGGGTACCCTTAGTTTTGGAGCTAAAAAAAAAATTTCAATTTTTCCTCTAGGGAATCACCGAAGACCCTTAACTACCGAGATTGAAAGAAATAGGTCCAGTGGTTTAGGCTGTAGTGAGAGGTACAGACATACAGACACACTGAAACATTATTTTTGTGTACTAAATTTTCCTTAAAATTTTTATAAAAAAAATTGATATGCAAATTGTTAGTATTTAATAAAATACATTTTAAAACGTAATTTAAAAATTTAATCGTGTATCGGTTTTCAAGATATTGAATTTTCAAAAAAAAATTGTATTATTTTTTTAAAAATCCAAAAATTATTTTTTCGAAAAAAATTTTTAGTTTATATTTTTTCAAATGCAAGCAGCTCCTCCATAAAAATTTTGGTTAAAATCGTTAGAGCCGTTGGTGAGAAATTCGAAAATCAAAAAAACCGTTCTATGACAGGTACCCCTAATAACATTTCCCCCCAATTTTTTTTTCACCAAAATATAGTCCATGTCCATAATATCACACCTAATTTTTTTTATCAAAATCGTTAGAGCCGTTTTCGAGATAAATAAGATTTTGTATTACGGGTGTACGGGGGGTACCCATAGTTTTGGAGCTAAAAAAAAAATTTCAATTTCTCCTCTAGGGAATCACCGAAGACCCTTAACTACCGAGTTTGAAGAAAATACCTCCGTTAGTTTAGGCTGTAGTTCGAGGTACAGACATACAGACATACAGACAGACAGACGGAATTGTCGGACCCACTTTTTTCGTCTTCGCTATCATCGTAATGTCAACTTTGATCAAAATCTCGAGTTCGATTTTTTTTCCAAATGCAGAACTTGCCCTATAGTACCTATATCGCAAGTAAAAATTTAAGTTATGAGGAAGTAAGTGACTTAAGAATTTAAAAAAAAATAATTTATAAGCTACCTAGTGATTTACTGATATAAATTTAAAAAAAATTAATTCATAAGCTAATGGATGAATTCTACTTAAAAAATTATTAATTGGAAAATTTATATTCTAGCATGATAATTTTATGACACACAAAATCTTTAAATCTACTTTCGTTAATAATTAAAAAATTATGTAGTCAAAATAAGCTTAAACATTTCCAATCTACCAACTAGCTTTTGAATTAATTTTTTTTAAATCAGAAGTCACTAACTATCTTATGAAGTAATTTTTTTTTAATTCACAAATCATCTACAGACTTATAAGTTATGGTTTTTTTAATTAAAAAATTCGCAACCCTGGTCTATTGTCGTTGAAGCAAAATGTACACGTTTTGCCATAGTCCTTGAATGGCACTTGGAGTAACCAAATACGCTGCCAAACCCTTATGATTTCTATATCGAAATTTTTCACCTCTCTTTATAAGGCAAACGTCCAAGACTCGAGTGTAACTCACATCTTTGGGCAGGTGCAGCACAAACTTTTCTCCACTTATTGGATAGAATTAAGAAGAGAGCTTTAAAAATGATAGGAAACAGACTTATCATGGATTCATTCCAATCTCTTGAACACCGCACAACACAAACATTAAAGACCAATGTTCATCGACACCTCCTTTCTCCACCCCCTCCCCCTGACTTCCCCCTCACCCAGGCAGTGTTTAATTATGTGTGAATTATAAAAAAAGATGCCATGTTGATTTTTCAATTAACATGATGTCTGGTTACTTTAACTTGATATTTTCCCTGAGCGCAGGAATTTGTCGATCACCTATGCACAGCACTGTAAGTTCCATAATCATAATCAACTGAGAATGATGTATACGTACATACTTATAAGTAAATGTAAATTTCTTTGTATGCCCTAGTTATTTGTTTTGAAATTTATCTTGGACAAGGAAATTATTTATCAAATCTTAGTTAGAGTAAGTATTCAGTATACAGTGGCATTCTTGGATTCATTGAATGACATGTGGTAGTTTTGAATCAAAAGGCTTTTGTTGCAGTCCATTTTCTAGAAGTAGGGTTTCTGGGGCAATTTTTCTCTTTGGCAAATAATTTACAGAGCATTTAAATTAAATTTAAGTTCATAGAATTCAATTCGGTGAGATTAATTGCAATTTTGTATGCCCTTATGCAGATCTGAACAAGAAACATCTAGGTCCTAAGGAATTATAACCTGAAAATATTTTCCTTAAACATTTAATGTTAAAGTAACAATATCAAAAAATTGATCATTATATGTGAAGGAAGACATATGATTCCTTATTTGCTTAATTGGTGAACCCTTATTCATTTTCTTCAGTCAAAACAAAGCAATCCCATCTCGTACCCTGCAATCAATGTCTATTAGCTTATTCTTGCTGCATAATTTTCCAAGCCCACGCCACAATAATGTGCATAATTTCTATTGTCTTTACATGCCAAAAGACATATCTCCAGACATTTCCTGCCCACATTTTCTGTTTCGTCGAAAAAAAAATGGAATAATTTTCCGTCTGATCAAAGGACCCTTAAATGCAAGCAACAATTTTTCATCTTCCTTTATTCACACAGCTCTCTTCTTTCTGTTTCAATGTTATATTTGCATTGCATTGCCATAAGACATCCTTTTTTGGCCTCCATCATCATCATCATACATGCATCGCCAGCGTTTAGCTGCAGGATAACAATTTCTCTAGACTCTCTTGCTATCCTCCACCCAGTGCCAGCCATTTATTGCACCATCAGTGTGGAGCCCAGAATTCTTGCTTCCTCTATCGGAAATCACAAAACGAAACAGGAAAACCCATCAAGCGCCATCTGATTGCATCGATTGGGTTCACTGAACCGAATAACTACTCAACCAATATAACTAAGAGAAGGAGGTTAAGGGACGACCGACATGATGGAGGTCCTTCTAAAGAGTCTAGAGGTTTTTGTTTTTTTTTAGAAATCCAATCCACATATCCCACATATCTACACCTAGCCTCGGTGCTAGGACATTTTCTTGTCTTTCTTTTAGGTGGGTGTGTGAACTAATCGAAATAACATTTGGACGACGCCACTACCGCCCGCGTTGGCCCAACACCAATGACGATAACGATGACTATGACGCTGCCACTATTGCCGCGCCACCAACTTGAATAATCTAAAATTCATTTTTTGCTTCGTCCTTTTTTTTATTATTCTTATAGCAATTGAGAAATAAGCAAGAATTGCAAGGAACCAGGGATACACTTAAACTATATTTTTCCCACGATATGAAGTGCCAAGGAAAAGGCCAATCTTCTTTTTTTTTGCCACTATGCCTGTTTCCGTTCTTTCAATTCAGGTGGTTGGAAATAGGAAAGACAAGAAAAAAAAAAAAACTACTAAGAAACCCAGCAAATATTTTTAAGCAAGCTTCTTAGGATACCTATCCGGAGAAAGAAAAGCTCCGAGATTCCTGGGAGTTCTGCAAAGATGCCGAGAAGAAAAAAAACACCGGATCTTCTATTATGTACCGCTGGCAAATACCTAAGCAGCGTGCAGTAGTGCGAGAGGTAAATATTAAACCAGTTGAAATTGCAACAAAAATGAGAAAAAGGACCATAACTAGAGGGTGGTGGTTAGAAAAAATGAAAAAAAAAAGAAAATGCGATCTGTCCCAAATGGGATACACAGGCTTTTGTGAACACGAATTGATTGCAATGAAGGGCTTTGAATGCATTTCGTCAGGCCGAAGGATATACACATATATCACAGTTGAAAAGGATCTTTTGTATTGGTTGGTTTCCTTCTTTCTTATTGCGGCAGTACACTCGGAGGAAAATATAGCATAATTCTGTTAGTCTCTTTTTAGAGGACGAAATTGCAAGATATTTTCAAAGTTATTGTTTTCTTCGAAAGGTAGAGACGGTTCCTCTACTTTAGTCTAATCCTAGTGTTTCTATTAATTGCTGTTAAGGCATGGTGTTTTTTTTTATAAAAACCTTTCATAGAGCAAACATTTGGTTTAAGAGAAAAGGTTAACCTGTTAATGGGGACAAGATGACTTCGAAGTAATCATGGATCTTGTCCACATGGGGTTCCAATATTATCTCGAAAACATTTAAGCATTTAATCCCTCCTACAACGGAGACCTTCTATAAGATCTTGTACACATGTGAATGGGGCAAAAGCATGGACCTCTTGAAGTTGGAATGAAAATTAGATTTGGAAGAAACATACTAGAAAATAAACCTAGTGACTTACAACACTCAACCATTCGAGTGTGAGTGTTTTCAGGAGTGGAGGGGACCTACAATTTTCCCGATTTGTTAATTCCTCGCAAGAGGCAGAATACCCCTGAGAAACTTTTTTGCAGCAACTGATAATCGAATGCAAGACCTTCTGCTTGAAAGCCCAATGCACTTACCATTATATGCCAAGGAGTAATAAGGGAACAAAATTCAATATGTGATATTCAATCTCATATGATGCGTAACAATACTCAATTCCGTAGCTGTGGAGACCAAAAGTGAAAAAAAAAACACTTTCTCTGAAAATTCCTTGTACTGTCTTACATAACAGCTGAACTATTCAGAAGGGAATTTCATTTTGAGACGAAATTTCCGAACTTTCGAAAATGAAGTTGAAAAACTTGATCTCTTTTATCAACACGCGACACTCTAGGATAAACTTCGATTAAGTTTGTAACTTGTGCTTGGTCGGATTCGGAAGATTGGAGGCTAGCGAATTGGGATATTCGACGGGGACTCACGGTTGTCCCTTTACCACCAATTGATAAGCCTATAACTTGGAACAATGGAGCTGGTTTCCGAAGCAGTTGGTGTTCCAATTGAGCAAGTAATCCGATTCCTGATGATAGTACGTCAAACCACAACCGTAAAATACATTATAATGTATTCTTTCCTATTTTGAATTTATTCAAAACTGGATAGTTCCGAGGGTCACAACTCCACATATGATTTCCATCCATAGGCTTTCAATGGTTATGAAATCAAAATGGCGCACTTTAGTGCTAATTGGGCCACACGCCTAGGGTGTTTGTGGTTGCCATTTCTAGACCGTAGACAGATGTTTTTTTTTTTTTTTTTTGTTGGTTGATAGCCTCGTACGCTTCAAGATCAAACCTGATCTCCAATCACCATGAAGGTCCCTGTTATAGAGTTAATTTATTTCACACTCCACTTCGTTGGTCTTTTCCATTATCTGCCTCATCGTGAAGCATTGGCCTATGGTCGATTTTTCCAGGGTTTATGGACCTATGGTCGATATCTGCAGGGTCGAAACCACACCGTTATTTGCAGAATGTTGTGAGTTGCGGGAAGACGCTTTATACTGTCTTATTTTGCGCCGTTTAAAAGGGTATATCTTGATAGTTCGTACAGTGAGAATAGTATTTTTTACATAAAACCCTTTGGTCTTGTTAGTCTTCAGCATCTTTTAGTTATGCTTCCATCTATAATACTGGTTGCTGGCATTGGTTTCCCATTAATTCGAAGTGGGTTATCTTCTTGTTCTATTTCTCGCTCTAGCCTCTTCGCAGCTGTTGGACATGCTTCTTCGATACATATTCTTTCCTGTCTAGGTTGGTGACAAGATTAGTTTCGGTTTTTCAAAGAGCCTACATACCGGTTCAAACCGAGCACAGTTGCTTAATTTTTTAATTTTTTTCTTTATAAAACTTCAGTATTTTTCCGATAGTGAGACTCTTTGATCTTATTGAACTGAGGGGCTCAGTACACCCTCTTTTTTCTACGCAGGATATTCTTCTTTTCTATTTTCATTGCTTAGATCCTTAGTCTTGGCACTCTAGTGCTACTTATCAATGGGCTACTGCGAAACCTGTCAGACACAACCTACATCTTTTTTCGTTTCATGGAGGCTGTGCTTATACCAAGTAATCCGCAGAAGATGTATTTCTTTCTTTCTAACATTATCGTTGAAATTTCCGAGCACAAATTTGGAATAATATTTTGGACAGGCTCCGTTGGCTTCATCTACGAGATTACAAGACTCCTTCTTGACACCACATCCAGGCGATCACTTATAGGCTTAAGGTCAATAACTTAACTTTCTAGCAGATTTCCACGATGGATATGCATCTTAACAAGTGCCATATTTTACAGCAGCTATATTAATCACAATTTTTAATTCATCGTTCATGTTCCTATCCACATTTTCTCATGGATAGACTCAATGGTTGAGTTGCACCTTGGATATTACGTAAGCCCCGTTGAGAAGGGGGGGCCGTCCTCCTTAACAAATAAACCGTTTTTTACATATCAATTTTTTTTGTTAACAACCGGGTTCTTTAGCAAACTCTTAGACACAACATTATACTATGTTTGAAACCTTTTTCAATCATTTATAAGGATGACGAAAGTCACTACAAGGCTTGAGTGATGTCACTTCAATTGCTAAAGCTCGTATAGGTATAAACATCATTTTCAACTACATGACGAAATTTGAGTTTATCCTGATGTCTTTGATTTGGGGCTTTGGGATTTGAGTCCCATAAATAAGAGAAGCGTCATTACAGGCGTCGTTATTGACGTAGAAACTCAAAATCCCAATAGTTTGATACTCGATTTTCAACTGATTCGCAAGAAATGCGATCGCATTTTATTCGAATGCAAAACAGTTGCCACTGGAATAGGTGATATCTCAATATCATTTCTACCAACTCATACAAAGCAATTAAAGACACATTTGGGAGGAAACCAAGGCAGCGAACGAACTGAAGGAGAAGAAGAAACATGGCTTTCTTGATAGTTGATTCCCCATCAGTTCGATTCCATCGATTTTTTTTTGTTAAAATATTCAGCATTAGGTAAGGTTAGGTAAATGGGCTGACAGTTGATCTTGTTACCGTCACACCTAGATCAATGTAGAACTGTTGTGATACCCTAGGGGTTGTGACCCCTTGTATTGAAACCTATGGTAATCCTATGTCATTCAAGCCACTTAAGGGAGTTGATGAGTTACAGCAAGGTATAGGTATAGGAGGGTACTTCTAATTCATTGAAGAAATGTCTGTCGTCACATTATCACCTAGTTGAGGAGACGTAGACGCCTTCTATAGGTGTGGTCTTTTCTCTTATCCCCACTTGAAAAATCATCCCTCCATCAGGTCCATAGGAGCATGTGGCTCCTTGCCATAGGAATTTAGGAATTTTCTAACTATTTGATCTCAGAAACAAACAGTATGATTTTGCTTTGAATGTCAGAGAGCTCCTCCAAGTTTTTGAAGAAGTATCTCCCTAGGTGCCTTTTCCCAGATGATACAGTGCAGGGCAGTGACGCAGGTAGTGAGGAGTATCATGTATCTTCTCGTCAACGCATCCACTGCATAAGTCGTCGATCCTGAGTTTGATCTTTTTCATGTGGTAATCCAGTTGCTTTTGATCGGTGATGACACTCACGTGAAGAGAAAGGGATTTTTTACACAGTTTGCTGAAAGAAGGACATAGTTTTCTGGTTATAAGACAGGAATTGAGCGAGTTAAATGTGTTGTTTGTTATAGCTAGACCCTGGCTCTCCATTACCTATTTAAGATTACATGGTGGGACCTGAAAAGCTTTATCTGTCTGGTTAAGATCAAGTGTTGATCATATTCTTGCCAGCTCGTCAGCACTTTCAATTCCTGGGACACCACTGTGGCCAGGAACCCAAAAGAGCCTAATGTTGTGCTGTGTACCAAGAACTCTTAACTCTTCACGACAGCAAGTTACAAGCTTCGATTTGATTTCAATGGCAGAAATCGCTTTTATTGCCGATTGACTATCAACGAAAAAGGTGATATCAGCCTGTAGTATTGCCATCATTGAGACTTGTCCTAGCAGCTTTTGACACTGCCAGCAGCTGAGCTTGAAAGACACTGCTGTAATCAGAAGTTTGAATGAGCTGGGTAGATCGAAGGGTTTCTGAAAAGAACTCTGCTCTGCACCAACACCAGTTCCGATCTTGTAATCGTCGGTATATATTGCTATCATCGATTCGCAGATTGATGGCTCGTTGATTTGCCAGTCCTCTCCCCCAGGAAGGACCGGTCTTGAACGGGTTGTCTAAGCGGGATGTTATCTAGTCAGTACACACCCTATTTCCCGTTTATTTCTGTAGAATCTGCGCATGACATTATGGCATTCTGTTCGAAGTGCGCTATTGGCTGCTGAATCTTGTATAAATAGTTCTAGGGGCCTTAGGTTGGGTATAACTTCCGGACCCGTCAGTGATTCCAGTCCCTCCACCTTGGTTATGATTTTAAGGTTGGTAAGTTTTTCTAATGTATCCAGCATTGGACGAAACTGAAACTCAAAGGCTTCGTTCAAATATACAAATCACACATATCCGAAGAGTTGCAAGATGAACTAATCCATCGAAGAAGACTTCACCTCGAAGCATTGTGTTTCTGAATGTGATGTAATCGCAGAATTAAACGTCAACTTTTCCAAGTCTTTGAATCTTTTTAAGAGGATTTTCCCATACCCATACTAGCCACGTTTTTTAAGCGCTGTTGCCAGATCGTGTTTCAGGGCTGGCAACACTGCCGACTTAGAATGCTATGGTGATACCTCTTCCTAACAGTTGGAATTCCAGTAGATTTAATGCCTTACTTGACTGGACGGTTAAGCTACGAGTACCTAGTCGCCTGATTAAGTTTTCTATTGTTTTGAAATCATTTATTAAAAAACCCTTATAAAATCGGCTCAGTATTTAACCATAGCTATAAAAGCTTGTTTTTGTTAAATTTAGATTAAAGATTTTTTCTCCGAGTGTAAAACTCAGTTTTTTCTTATTCTTTCTTAATGCTCTTAAGTCCTGTCTACATTATCCTTGTTCTATGTCCCTTTCATGCTGCCATTCAAATCGGATTGAGACCGAAAATCCTGAGGGAGCAATAATAGTATCGTGAAGGAGAGCTCCATCAGCCAGCTAGTAGTTGTTTCCTTTATTTTTCACTTCCCGTTCCCATTCTTCCTTAGTGCATAAAGGCTAAAAGGGACTTCTCGTCCTCGTCCTTTAGTAGGGTCTAGGCTGGGTGAAAGGATGCAGCAGAGTGAGTGTGACGATGGATAAAATTGGTCCATCGTAAAAATGAAGTGCAAACGAAATGTTAGTTTGCTGTCTTCCTTGTTTGTTTTTCTATATTTTTTTTCTTCTTTTTTTCATTTTTCTGTTCAGCAAATCTTCATCAAACCAACTGTATTCGTCGTTTAGACATTTTTCAGGACGGGTAAAAAGGAACCTGAGATATTTAACCATTTAACGACGAGAACCAGCAGGAATAGCGTAGGTAGGGAGTTAGAAAAAAGGAAGAACAAAAATAACAAACTATGCTTGTATAGGCAAAGCCTTATATGTATAGTGCACAAACTTTAATTAAAACAAAATTGTGAGAGAACATTTTTCACACTGCTTGCTCGACGCCATTTATGCTTGTCTTTCTAATAAAAATGGACTTGAGAGAAGAATACAAAAAAATCTAAACTAAGTAGACGACTGAATGAGCAAGGATAACACTAAAACACAAAAAGAATAACAACACTCGTTCTTATAGTTAAGACGGCGAAGAGTGACAAGAGTTGCATGATAATGTCCTAGGAACTATCTGAACAGCTCTATGACTGACACCGACAATCAACACGACCAAAGTTGCCAATG
Source organism: Philhelius festivus (assembly GCA_963931855.1). Taxonomy (NCBI): domain Eukaryota; kingdom Metazoa; phylum Arthropoda; class Insecta; order Diptera; family Syrphidae; genus Philhelius; species Philhelius festivus. Next base: position 183,350,186 of record OZ007556.1, read on the forward strand.
AATAATTTTGGTTTCGCTTCTGTGTGTTTGGTTAATTAAATCTACCCCTGGGTCTTGTGCTGACGTTGCGACTCAAGCTAAATAGGATGAATGGAAAAATAACAAAAAGAAATAATTTATTTTAGCAAGGACACACCGGATATCCTTTAAAAAAATATAACTGCTTCTCCTTTATAACATGACTTATACTCCTTGTGACATGACACACTATCAGTTTTTGACAATATCCTAAAATATTTATAATATAAGTCGACCATTGGCAGTTTGCTATGAAGTGTGCCGGTTTGAAAGGCACTGGAACTATATGGGGCATTGTGGACATCTCCTGACAGTTTGGATTGTATTTAAAAACGGATAGAATAGATGTGATATGACGTGCGTTGGCTTTAGCGCACTCATTTGGAATCGGACACACTCAATCGGACCACAACCTCCATTCATAATCATCAACAAATCCAGTGAAACTGTTAGGCTTTGCCGTACTATCAACCATTCTAACGTCTTGGGTGTAGATGAACGGAATGTCGTAGATCTCCCACTGTCCCAAGCTCAACAATCTTCGACACCAAAAGTCGAATAGTGTTGTCAGACGGTGCTTGGTGGGCTGAGGTGCCTATTTTATTTTTGAGCCAATATTTTCATTCTTAAAATTTTCTGAAAACCCGACTCATAGTTTACTCATTAAAAGCACTCATAAAATATAGTTTGCCTAGCCTCCTTCCAGCCTTCAAGTTTCAATTTAATAATGATCAAGTCCTTAAAGACAAAAAACATACATATTATGTACATTTAAGGGAAATTATATATTTTACTCATCTTATACTATTTTAAGAGGTCCAGTTACGTTCCCTGCATAAAATATTCTGTCCATTAATTTATCTGTCGATTATGTACCGGAAGTTAGGTTCGTGTTTTACAAATTGGGGACGTTTCATTTGCCAAAGCAGAGGAATTATTTATTAATTTCTACATACATAGAAGATTGGTAGTAGTTGTCTTTCTGCCCAGGAGGATTAGGATTATAGTACTCGTATGAAGGATAACTTAACTAGGGATAAATTGATTTGTCTTAAACGCATCTGTTTTTTTTTTTTTGACAATATAACATTTCAAAAAGCTCTTAATACGTGACTTAATCCATAATACAATAGGAAGGCTTTACTTATATACTTATGTATGTTTGTATGTAGGTATGTTATGTTTATTGTCTTTAAGAGAAAAAGGAAGAAATCAATAATTTGTCCTTTTCGTAAGGTACTACTTTCAACGAAACAAATACAAATAAAATGCTCGACTGAGTCGCACGAACTTGCTCCTATGTAATAGACTAAGAATTTCAAAAATTAATTTTATTAGAGAAAAACTGTTCATAAGCATGAAATTAATTTTTTTAAATGACTAAAACAACTTCTTTGATGGTTGGAGGTAAAAATAGGATGCCATGTAATTCAAGCAAATATTGGTTCATGCAAAAACAAAAATTATAAGTCTTTGTAGTGATTTCTTAAAAAAATAAGCTTTTATATACAAAAATTTTAACACATTTTTAAGAAAAAGTTTTGGTACGTCAATTTAAAGTTTTTAATATTGTTCGAATAAAAATTAAATTTACAAAAAAAAATTTTGAGCCGTTTTCGAGATATTGAATTTTCAAAAAAATTCAAAAAAAAAAAAATGTCTTAAAGTTTTGCAGTCCAATGTTCTTTAAACATTTTATAAGCTTCTCTATAAAAAATTTCATTAAAATCCGTTATGTCGATAATGAGAAATTCAAAATTTTAAAAAATCGTGTAATAATTTGCTTTCAATTTTTTTTTAGATCTTACAAAAATAATCGAAAAAAAAATATTTAAGCAAAATTCTCGGAACCATTTTCGAGGAAAATACGATTTTCGAAAACCATTTTTTAGCATTTGTATGGAGGGTACCGTTATTTTTAGGTAAAATATTTTTTTTTCTCATATCTTGTAGATTATTTTAAGAAACTTTTATTTATCAAGTTTTAAAAAAATCGAGCATGGGGTTTTCGAAATATTGAGTTTTCAAAAAAAAATTTTGAAAATTTATTTTAAAAATACAAAAAAATTGAAAATTTGAATACACAATAATATTCAAACTATTGGGGACTTTTAGCAGAAAAAAAAATAATCAAAATCCGTTGTACCGTTTTTGAGAAGATCAAAAACCAAAAAAAATGGTTCCAAGGGGGGTACCAAAAATAACAAGTTTTTGGAAAAAATTTTTCAACCATTAGCTAGCTTTAACTCAATGAAATTTTTTGAATTTTTTTTTAAATCTGTGGGACAGGTTTTGAGAAAAAAAAAATATTTATAAAATTTCGAAAAAAAAATTGTATGGCAGGTACCGTTATTTTTGGTCTTAAAAAAAAATATAAAAAAACATCCGGGAGGAAAAAAATAAAACCCATATCTACCAAGTTTAAAGAAAATCGGTCGAGCCGATTCGTCTTCGCTATCATCGTAATGTCAACTTTGATCAAAATCTCGAGTTCGATTTTTTTATGAATGCATAACTTGCCTTACAGTGCCTATAAGTCGCAAGTAGGTAAAATTTAAGAAAAGAAGAAAGAATCTTAAAAACCAAACATCATGATTTTTACGATTTACTTAAAAAGCTGAAAATATATTTCCAAAGACAAAAACTCGAGTATAGACTTAATATTGCACAAAAGAAACCCTTTCCATTTAAATTTACAAATATTCAAGACCAATGTTCAAGTTCATAGGAATCTCCTTTATTTCCCACTTGATTTCCCCATTGCTTGTAATTACTATGTTTATGTTGAACATAAAAAGGGGTCACAATAAACCCTTGAGTGCATGTGAATTATAAAAAATAAAATAAAAATTTTCCTTTTCTATTTTATATTTCGATGCTTATTTTTAATTTCTCAACTTTTTATTTATTTTATTTTATTTTATTTTATTTGTTTCTGATACTACATAGGTATTGAAGGATATTGTCCCTTATTTTTATGCTTACTTACTTACTTACTTACTTGAAAAAAAAAATTGAAAAATAAAATAATGAACAAACGATAAAGTAATTTTAGTAAATATACAGCAAAGTTAAAAGAATATCAATTAAAATTTAAATCATAGTAAGTATCGACCTAATTTTAAACTAAGTTTAATAATCACAAGAAGACACAACATTAGAATCGGAGTATGTTATGCAATTGTCAGTACGTATTAAGCGCTTGAACTTATAAAAAATGTGTGTAGATCGCACTTGTATCGAAGAAGTTGAATTCTATAAAAACACAATTTTTCAGAAAAGGTATACTCTGAAATCGAATTAAAAATTAGTTTGTGGAAAGTATTAAGAACTCTAAGCTCTATAAGAGCTGGAAACGACATCCCCAGAAAAGATTTAATACAACCAGAAATGTGATCTCTCCTCTTTATTGAAAGAATATCTCTGACCACATCATTAAAACATACCCGCAATAAAATTTATCCGACTTATTAGACTACGTATTAACAAGAGACTATTATCAAGAGATAAAGTTTTATCAATTATAAAACCCAAACTTTTAACCTTACTTGGAATAATAACATTATCTAAGACAACCGGATTGAAAATATTATCAACTGGCCGAAATAAAACGCTACCTTCTGCGATTTGTCCGGATTTAATTTCAAGTTACTAAGTGAAGCCCGATGACTTAACAGAAAGGAGGTCAGCATTAACGGATGAGATAAAGGAGGAAACTTCAATTATTGGACAAAAAAAAGAGAAACTGAACATCACCAGCAAAAGGATGAACGAAAAAGATGTTCCATTGTAAGGGTCATTTATAAAAATAGAAAACAGAATTGGTCTTAATATGGATCCTTGAGGGACTCCGGTAATGATCTCTATAAAATCAAATTCACTATCTCCAATACAGACATATTCAAAGTGCAAAGATAGGTAGAAAAATATCAGACTACAGGCACTATTAGAGAAAGAAAATTACCTTTTGAGTTTGAAGCAAAGACGAGCATGGTCGAACAAGGCCTTGTTTAAAATCCAAAATGAATAGTAAGAAACAGAATTGCGATCCATGTTCATTTTGATCGTGTCGGTTAGATCAATTAAGACATATTTGCTGCAAAATAATATGTTGTTACTAGTGAGAAAGTCATTAATTTGGCCTTTCATTAAAATCTACAAGGTTCTCGAAGTAGCTGGTAGCAGGCTAATGGGTCTGAAATCGGAGGTTCTTGAGGGGTAAGATTTTTTACCAACAGGCATGATTTTAGTAACTACTTTCCTAACTTTAGAATATAAAAAGTATTGAGAATTGTATTTATTAATGTATAAATGGTAAGATAATAGAGGAAAAAATTATTGATTAATTTAATTCGAATTTCATCAAAACCAATAGCATTCGATTTAATAGAGAACAATGCATTTTAAAGCTCCATAAGGCAAAGAAAAAGCAACAAAAAAAAGCATTTTTAATTTCGGGAACAAATTCAACATCACTGTCACTACATGAGTGGCTTTAATTTTGCGAGAAATGTGCATTCAGAATGGACAGATCAAGATTTTCATGGTCCTGCTTTGTATTACTCGTACTTAGGCGAATAGCCGTAATTATTTTCCAGTGCTCTTTGCTGGATTGAATACCTTCAAATTTATAAAGCTTATGTTCCATTTTCAATGCCTTAATTTCACTTTCAACTGTAACTGTTCTCAGAGGTACTCTTAGCTGTTGTTTTCGAGAAAAATAAGATTTTCAAAAATCATTTTATAACATACGAGTACATATAACACATGTCATCAATCTTGTATAGATAGTAGGAGTATTAAAAAACTGATATTGGTCAAGTTTCACAAACTATGAGCTCGTTGTTTTCAAAATATTGAGTTTTTTTTAAATCCAAAAAATTTTCTTCGAAAAATTTTCTTCGAAAATTTTAACTCAAAATACAATTAAAACTTTTAAGCAGATTAAGTATACTGTTTTTGAGAAAATCGAGAAAATCAAAAACATGTTTTTTGGGTACCATTAAATTATTTTTCAACCTTTAGCTAGAATTTAATAAATGAATATTTTTGAAAAACACAAAAAATATTTTCTTAATTTTCGAAAAAGTTTTATGGCATGTACCATTACTTTTGGTCTTAAAAAATGAAAAATATATCTACCAAACCGGTCCAGGTTCTTTGCCTGTAGTCGGAATCGTGAAAGTCAAATTTTTCGCCTTCCCCATATTTGAATGCCAATTTTGATCAAAATCTCAATTTTAATTTTTTACTTCTCAAACAATATCTTTATTTCGCAAGTTAGAATAAAGTAGATCGGGACATTTCCTTTGTAGCATTTAATGAGGAACTAGTTACCCCAGTTCATATAAGTAATAAGCAAATACAGGGTCCGTTTTATGTTCCACGTCGATTTTATTTGGTTTTGTCTGTTGAAATTTGACAGTCGTAGAAAATAGTCGATAACAATTTATTATGGAGCCATTGAAGCAGCAACAACGTGGTGAAATTATTAAAACATTTTATATAAAAAATAAACTATAGACGACCACAATTATTGGCAAAAAATCATTATGATCGACGAACCACATTTTGAATAGGATGGCTTTGTTAATTTACAGAATTAAGGCTATTGCGACACTAATAACCATCGTTTGATACATCAAAGACCACCTCGGAGAGTAACTTGTACTGTGGGTCAAAAAAAACATCGACCTGGAGCAAACATACATACATAAATACATATTAAAACCTCCCCTTTAATCTATATAATTTTGAAGTAAGAAATTTAACCTCTTTGGCAAAAATAAACTGCAACAAAGGTAAATTGTCTTTCAAAATGTTAAATCTTATACATTTTTCAAAAAAAAAAAATAATTTCTTTTTTTGCTCACAATTAAAGTCAAGTGCCTTAGCGTTTTTAAAAATTCAAAAATAAAGAAACCCCCCAGAAAACGAGCAAGAGCAATTTCGCGAATTCAATATAAATTTAGGTCATCTCAAGACAGATTATAAGAAGAAAAAAAATAACAGAAACTATGAAAACGAGATGAAGATAATGTCTGAAAGGCGGATTCAAAACTTTGGTCGTAATATATTCACTTGAATGCTATCTTTACCTTGGTGCCTCTCCCACCACTTCTCTGTATATTATCTCAGCCCCATTCATTGCAGCTGTACTGTACACTGTCTTCATCCCGAAGAATTGAACGACATTTATCTGTATGAAGTTGTATGGGGAGAAATTTCACAGATTATCCTGCTAGGTCTTCAATGAGAAAGACAGAGAGAGAGAGACAGCAAAAGATAAGTTATGTTGGAGATATTTTAATTTAATTTCGTGCCACTTGTATTTCACTGGTCTTTGTCAAGGTCTGATGATGAGATATGACATTCTAGTGGCGCGCCTAATGGCATAAGCTTTTATGTCACAAAAACAAAAAAAAAACACACAAATCATAGAGTGCTGGTGTTTAATTCGATGCCGCATCCTGTGGCTTCACTGTCATCAAGGTCAATGCCAACAATCCAACACGCCTTCGCCATTGTCAGCCAAAAATAATCTCTATCACTCTCCGGAGTATTAAGTCTTAAGAAGATGGTTAAATCGTGGCGACATGAAAAGATTATATCGTCGTCGTTCTATGAAAACTCCCTAAGTCCATTTTTTGTGTTTTTAGATATTTGAATTTAAACTTGGAAATTAATATAAAAAAATCCAAAAATTATCAGAATAGCAAGATCTCAGGCTTCAATTGTAGAATGGGCTTGGCGTAGCCATTATTAAATCAAATTTTTTGCAAATGGTTTATCCGAAATGAATTAAATAAGAATTGAATCACATTTTTTTTTTAAATGGACTTAGGGAGTTTTCATAGAACGACGACGATATAACAAGGACATTTTCATAACACAACTTTAAAGTTTATTTAAATAGGGAGGCGGTTTTTCTACCCCTGCCAGTGTTACCGCTTTTTAAGAATGAGATTTAGTTTTGAAATAAAAGGCTGCATCTCAAAACTATACAATATACATACTTACATGTAAGGTACAAGTAGTCACCATAATGAGATAAGTAAGTTGGTTAACTTTGAAAAAAAATTGGTTAATATCTATTAATAGATGCCCGTCTAAGTCTTATACTTACCATATTTATTGAGTTAACTGTAAAAAACTTGAAATTTAAATTTATTGAAAATATGATTTAGAATTTAGCTCGAAAGTTACCCCAGAATTTGGATGACCCTGTATTTAAAAACTGAACAACATGCCTAGATTATCAGCTGACCCGATTATTTTGAGTTAAATAACTCGTTAATTTTTTAAATTTTAAATCGAACGGACCATGACTAAACTTGTACAGAATGTTAGTTTTTTAATCAATACAACTCTTAATCCAATTTTTTTTAATATAAACCTGAAAACAAGGCTAAGAAGTGGAGTCGCTTAAAATATACACCCCGGAACTCCAATTTATATTAATAAAATTTATTGAATAGTTTTTTTTATCCTTTATACTAAAATCGTAATCTAATAATTTGGGAAGATTTCTGTTTTTAATTTATTTAAAAGAGATTAAAAAAAAAAAACTATAGTTTTTGATATATAAATTTTTTTCATCAAAAAAAGTTGGTATGCCATTTTAAACTACTAATTATTGAAAATATAAAAATTTAATTTAAGAAAATTAACTAATCCGTTTTAAAAATATTTAAATTTGCAAACAAAATACATATTAAAATTTTTTTAGTTTTTTGAAGTTTCAGCATTTGGAATCGGTTAGTATATTAGAGAAAATACGATTACGAAATATGTTTTGAATTCTTAAACAAATGTTTAATTAAAATCCATTTAATTAAAAATATTTTCAAAATATTTATTGATTTAGGCTTCAAAAACAGGTTGGTGAATGGTTTTAAATTAAGAAGTTAAACTTGTTTAGTAATAAAAACTTCAAAATGGTATAACAATCGTAAAACCTTAAAATGATTGAAAAATTGTGTATCCAAAAATTATAATGTTTTTGAAAATAAAAACAAAAAAAAATAAAAATGCCACAAAATGTTTTAGTCAAAAATTCCGAGGTTATTTTTTTAGTGCTTACAAGACTGCACAAATATTTGAGTTTAGCACATTCGTATTTATTTCAAAGTTTTTGTACAAAAAAACCTAAAAGTTGCGAAAAATTCTAAAAAATTGTTAAATTTTATGACGATAACTGGTTTTTTTTGAAAAATTTAAATTGTTTCTTGAAGGTTTAAATACCTTGTCTATAGTGTATCAAAACATTAAAAATATAAAAAGTTTTGAATTAAAAAGAAAATTTATTTTTTCATAAAAAATTCCAAATTTCGAAAAATTCATGTTTTCCAATCTCCTCAAAGGACTATGAAGGAAATTAAAAAATATTATTTGATCCAAAAATAACACTAAGAGTTGTTAAGGAAATTCTTATTTTCCTCAAAAACTACAATTTTATTGAAAAATGTTGTATGTGCTTATATTGCTAGGATTTACTTATGGACAAATTTAAAAAATGCCGTTTTTGTGGAGAACATTTGATTTGTTATCCAAAAAAATTTTGTTAAAATCGGTTAAGTCAATAATGAACAAAAGATGTAGTTTTATTCTAAGTACTACTGTTAATGATGTCAGAATAAATTTAACATACGGTTTTCGAAAAATGTATCGAGTCCAATATTTTTCTTATTTTTCAAAGTTCAAACAAATTTTGGTAAGTAAAACTTTCCGAACTTTTGAGAAGATCTTCCGTAAAAATTTGTTCATCAAAATCAGTTTACAGTAAAACCCGCTTTAGAGAAACCCGCTTAAGAGAAAAACCCGCTTACCTGAAACACTTTCTTCATCCCCAAGTATTTTCCGACCAATTTCCCTTAAAATACTCCGCTTAAGTGAAAAACCCGGGTAACTGAAACATATTTTCAGTTAATTTTTAATATACTTCATTGAAAAAAACTCTCTTAAGTGAAAAAAAAATTGAATCGAACAGAACAAAAATTTGCTAGTTTTCGTTTTTCAATAAATTATTTCTGTGTTATTTAATCGTTGTTTTATTTAACTTCTTTCAAGGCAAGTTCAAAAGATACAAAAAATATTGTTTCTAGCATTAAATCTCCGCTTAATGGAATTTTTAAATCCGCTTAAGTGAAATTTTTTTTTTTTCACTTATGCGAACTCCGCTTAAGTGAAATTATTTTTCACTTAAGCGGGGTTCGTTTAAGTGAAAAACCTACTTAAGTGAAAAAAGACTGTGACATTTTGCCGTTTCTCTTAAGCGGGTTTTACTGTAACCGTTTTTTGTTTTAATCGAAAACATAAAAATCCTTAAAAATCGACATTTTTTTACATTTTTTTAAAATGCACGACTGAGTTGCACGAACTTGCTCCTATGTAATAGACTACAAAAATAGCTTTTATGTACAAAATTTTTAAAAGAGTTTTAAGAAAAAAATTGGTACGCCAGCTTTAAGGTATAATTATTGTTCGAATGAAAATTAAATTTCAAAAAAAAAAATACTAAGCCGTTTTTGAAATATCGAATTTTACAAAAAAAAATTATTTTTTTTTTCATAAATTCAAAACATGTTTTTTTTTACAGTTTTGAAATGCAATGTCTTTTAAACTTTTTAGAAGCATTTCTATACAAAATTTCATTAAAATCTGTTATGTCGAAAATGAGTAATTCAAAATTTAAAAAAATGGTTCTATGGTAGGTAGGTATAATATCTTAATTTCAATTTTTTTTATTAAATTAAAGATCGTAAGAATTAATTGAAAGAAAAATTTTTGTAGGGGATACCCTAAATAACCATTTTTCGGAAAAAAATTTTCAACCATTATCTAGCTTTAACTAAAAGAAATTTTTTTGCATTTTGATTTTTTAAATCTGTCGAACAGTTTTTGGGAAAAAAAAATATTTATAAAATTTCGAAAAAAAATCGTATGGCAGGTACCGTTATTTTTGGTCTTAAAAAAAAAAAAACCTGTGGGGGGAAAAATTAAAAATGATATCTACCAAGTTTAAAGAAAATCGGCCGAGCCGTTTAGGCTGTAGTCGAACCCACAGACAGGCATACAGAATTGCGAGACCCACTTTTTAAGTCTTCGCTATCATCGTAATGTCAACTTTGATCAAAATCTCGAGTTCGATTTTTTTTCCGAATGCATAACTTGCCTTGTAGTACCCATAAGTCGCAAGTAAAAACAAAATGGAGAACCCCTATTACAACGAAGCTTTGAACCAAACAACAGCTTAACTAAGTTATTTGTCATCTAAGATAATCAGAATTCTCCTCAGGCTAGTGCGTGAAATGTTGAGCCTTTAAGATCGATGGGTTGTTGATGTTTTTGAATTGAGTCTCACATTCTCGTCTGTGCGCACTGAACAACGACGGGGACCATAAATGTTGTCCACTAGCATTCCAGTCTCATTAACTTTTTGCATAAACTTGCGTATAGCAGGCGCGGTGAGTGATTCATTTCGGCCAAAACTTCTTTCACAAAACCCCTGTTTGGGCTACATAGCACTCACTTTGGAAATACGTTTGCAATATTTCCCAACGTTGTTCATGGGTTAGAGCGACTTATTTAGTTCTGCGGAGGTATGATACTGACTTTCTGTCAAGATTTCGAGCGGGAAACCACTAGATGGCCCACCACTAATATGTATAAAGCTAAAAAACTTAATTAAATATGGATAAAGTCGAACAACACCTATCTCGTTTGCTGTGGTTTGGATTGGTGTGTTGTATCGTCTATCGTCTTGTTGTGTTGCTCAAACTGTCATTAGTTGCCGGCGTTCATTATTAAGAGCACTATTTTCTCTTCTTCACACTCAGAAGAAAATGTAAGCATCCTAGTGTGGTATGGTGCAATCAAAAAACGAGGGGTTTCCACACAACACACAAATTATAATGCATATGAAACACATGACAGCAATAGCGACACATCACTTCAGAACATACCACAAAGCGATAAAAGTGTTTCCACCTTAACACAAAACTAATGTGTTTTCCTCTTTCGGTGGGAATATTCAAAAAATTAAATACATTAATTAAGTTCAATTACGAATTTTTCCAGAATTTTGAACAGGTTAGTTATTGGTTTAACGACAGTAAGCGTAAATACCTACTAATGATACACAAAAAAAAAAAAAAAACCTAATTCCATAAAACTCACTCGTTAAATTAAATTAGGCCAACAAAAGTCATTCAACTCTCAATTAACACCATTAATTAAAATATCTCTATCAGCCGTCCTTTGAACTTATTTAAATACTATGCTTCCAACAGATTGAATTACATTCAATTAATAAAACAAAAAATCATCATAAATCAAATGTTCTCTAATGAACAAACATTAAATGGGAACTCTACTCAACGGCACACACAATCTACTCCCAGTAGATATTACTCCTCAAATTTGCAGCTGCAGACCCAATGCAATTGCACAGTAATTTCAAACTAAACTCACCGGATAGTTGAATAAAACAAAACATATCCTTGGTCCTTTTTTTTTATTGCCATGGAAACCTATATTACATCAACTGAAAAAAAAAGTTCTACCTACAAGCAAACGCGCTCCATGTTCAAAAGGAATTTATTTTTTATGCGGTTTTCGTTCGGCAAAATATTTTAGTGAAATTAAATTTGTTCAGTGTTTGAAATTTATTTACGTGTGTATGAAAAAGGTGTAGTGGGACGTGGGTATTCCAATTTTTTGTTATAACGAAAATTAATTACAAACAAAAAATTCTCATATTTCCAATTAGCTGCAGTTCAATATTTGCATTGCAAAAGTATAGGGGCTGGACGGGGGTGGAGTGGGATAAAAGACAAACGCTATGCAAAATGCTTGTTTGTTTGATATCATAGGGGTAAATAATTATCATGCCTACAAGTTAATATGAAATTAAAAAAAAAGAAACACGGTTTTTATGGAGCGCATAAAATTATGAAAATTAATTTTTATTAAAATTGTTGTGTTGGGAAATAAATATGTTCAAGTTGTGGTTGTGTACAACATAAACTGTTACACAAAGATCTTTGTTTGCTTTGTAAATTATTTTCAATATTTAAATTTAAAAAAATTACTAACACATACAGGGTGTCGCATAAGTAACAGTATAGATAAATAATTATTGAGTACTTTTTTATTTACATATTCTTTTTTTTTGAAAACTACTTTGAAAAGTTGGGAAGGACTCGGCATAAAACAAAGAACCAAAGATCTTCAAATTTTCAAATTTATTCGAGCTGCGCTCAGTTCTACAACAATTTACCAGCGTTTTCAGCAACAAGAAGGTGTCTGTGATCTTGCGCGTGTTGGAAGACCTCGTGCAGTTCGAATATTTTTTGTTATAATTGACAAGGGGTTCTGATTACTCTTAAGATATTTTAACATAATGCGAGCGTTAAGGAAATAGAGCGAGAATTGAGTAGGAGGCAAGGATGTACATTTGTCTTAAATATCTGGATATTGAAATGGGAAGGAAAAACAGAGTTGGGTAAGGAATTCTAAATTCGTGCGTGGTACGGCTAAAATAAGAATTTCTATACTTGACACTTTGACAGTACTGTTAAAGTCGGAACTGTTTTGAACCGACTGGCTGGACAGGGTACATAAACCTTGACCAGACCGTATATTATACAAAAGGTTCTTGTACCTTTGTATGCTTGAGAAGTTTGTTACAAATTATTATTGCCCCTTACCACTGGTGGGGGGAAGCAATAATTATGAAGAAGAAGAACACTCGACAACCTTTTGATCTTAACTGATAATATTTTATTCACTTACAATACTATTTATACACAAATTTTGCTTACTTAGCTAAATTTACAAACACTAAAATATACAAAAAATATCTACAATGCAAAACATAAAAAAGAAACATGATACATTTTGGCCAGGTATGCCATTAGCTTGAATGCAGAAAACTGCTGACTATTATGGGAAATCAAATTGAATGCATTTTAAAAATAGAACATACAGAAAAGCTGTGTACATGAAAATAAAGCATACAGTGAAGCTGCTGCTATTGTTGTTGATAATTAATAATTAACCAAACAGAGAAGCTGTTGTTAAATAAATGGTATAAAATGTTGGTATATGATAATCTGATGGATTAAAATATACAAGTACGTTCCAAGTTATACTCGAGTTTATACTGATGAGCATTCCTATCAGAGCGGCTATTACATTAAAATTGTTTAAAGAGAGGAATGCAACTATCTATTTCAACAGAGCAAACTTTTGAAGAAGGAGCGTTTTATCGCGATAAACAAGAGATATTTCGATGGTGAACAAGTAACAAATTCCCGTACACTTACGGGGAGCCGTGAAGCTAAGAGCAAACAAAATGACCCGTCAAAGATCAAGATACATAAAATTAGCACTACCGTGTCCTTTAATTAACTAGGATACAAATCGAAATTAATAAATCGACATAAAAAAAAAACAGTTTAAACATTACTATAATAGGGAAGAAAACAAAAAGTTGGTCCTGCAATTCTGTCTGTCTGGCTGTTTGACTACACCCTATACGGATCGGCCAATTTTATTTACCCCCCCCCCCCCCCAACACATTTAAAAAAAATAAGACAGATTTTGTGGAGGTATACACACTCGTAGATAGGACACAATAATATTTCAAAGCTGACCTCCAGCAGACTTCTTTTTAAACAAGCACTGACTACTGTACTCTTACTGTGGACAGCAGTTAGGATTTTAAAGATATTCTTCCATTTACTGGGAGGATAACGTTGTGATAAGAGACTTCGATACAACCATCTTCACAAGTTGGCTCACAGATGGAGTGTGGTATCGGTTCGAAAATTTTCTCTCGGTCTCGGTCTTTTCGGGTACCTGATTTTTTCAGCTGAAGTGCTGGTAATAAGGGGAAGCATGTAAATTTTAACTAGATGCCAATCAAAACTGGAATACTGCCATTCATCTAAATATTAACCTGATTGTCAAGCTATCTGGGTTTCGGGTCAAAGTGTAATAAAGGAAAATGTACGGGCTAAAGAGCTAGCCTATTAAGGATAAGCCCTTCATCACTAAATTGCGAAAAGAGTAAACATTCTTTTTGGTGTTAAGAAGGGTCAAATCTTCTCATCTTTTCTCACAGAATCCAACCGTAGTTAGAGCAGTTTAACCTTCTCCAGTATATCTAGAGAGATGTGTCCCATCTATATAAGTCTCAAACAAATGACCTAAGGCGTTTTCCTAAATGCAGTGTTGCAGCACATCGTGGATTTTGATGCCCTCGCAAGGTTTATCTTTACTCTGAAATCCAATATTTACTTTTACAATTCATTAAAAAAAAAAAACTCTAAACTTTAGAATTCGTATTTAATAACATTATTTTATTGAAGCAAGTGAACAAAAAAAGCATCAAAATTCACGATGCGCTGCAACACTGCATATAGGAAAACGCCCCTACTGTCCAGAATTAGGCAAGGCATAGCCAGGGTAGTTCCAACATGCACTGGCCAATAGGGCTACAAAGCTGGGAATCTCTAACAATACTCACTGTTGCAATTGTGAGGATCAGCAGGAAAAGGAAACAGTCATTCATTTCTTCTGTAAATTTCCTGCTCTGGCCAGAATGAGAGCTTAACTATTCCGAAAGTTATTCCTCAAAGACCTAAACGAATATCTTTCTAAACTGAAGATCAAAAACTATATCTCTTATCTTAACACGACGAATTGGCTCTGAGACGAACTTCGACGATTTCTGTAATGGATACTCCTCGATCTTAAGACGTCAAGCTAGCCACTTTCAGCAGAGAGGAGCTTATATCTTTGATCATATCCGATAAATCCATAAATCAAATGAGTTCATAGTATCAACACGCCGCCGTTAGTTGAGTCACTGAGTTTAAAAGGTACAGAAAAACGCTTAAAGCAAGATCTTAGAGCCCCTGTGGGGATGTTATATGCTTTAAGTATCTATGTAATTAGTATCTAGCAGTGCATTAAGGCTAAAGAAATCGAACTCTTGGATTGCCAAACCTTATGGTCACAGTTGATTCCAATAGTGATCTTTTCGACTTCCATTAACTACTGCACCCCTTAAATAAGCATATGTAAAGACTGTATGATAATGTCATGATTAAGGACTTCAACAACACCATCCTTACCGATAGCTCAAAGATGGAGATATTGATTTAGGAACCTTCTCTGACTTTGGATATATCTAGGTTCCGGGTCATTGTGGCATTGATGGGAATAAACGGGCGGACGGGCTGGCCAGGCAATAATCAGCCCTTCATAACTCACTTGCAGAAAGAGTCAACATTCCGCTCGGAGTTCATCATCATCATCATCGGCTCGACAACCGGGTTCCGGTCCTGGCCTCTTTCAACAAGTCTCTCCACCTATCCCGGTCTCTAGCCGACGCCATCCAGTTGCGCACCCCAAGGCTTCGGGCGTCCTGGTCTACGCCATCTCTCCAGCGCAAGCATGGTCTACCACGCTGTCGTCTACCATAGAATGTACCACAAAGAACTTTCCGAGCAGGTTCCTCTTCGCTCATGCGAGCTAGGTGCCCTGCCCACCGGAGTCTACCGAGCTTAATTTTTGTCACGATATCTGCTTCTAGGTAGATTGCGTACAATTCATGATTGTACCGTCTCCGGAATCGTCCTTCCTCACATACGGGGCCAACAATTCTCCTTAAGACTTTTCTCTCGAACGCAGCTAAGAGGTCGGAGTGCCTTTTGCTAAGCACCCAAGTCTCGGATCCATATGTGAGTACTGGCAGGACCATGGTCCTGTACAGCAGCAGTTTTGAAGTTATGGTGAGATTTCTGGATTTGAAGAGCTTTGACAGACTATAGTAGGCTCTGTTGGATTTGAGAAGCCGCCCGCGTATTTCTTCTTCTATATTGTTATCGGCTGCTACTATTGACCCAAGGTATTTAAAGGATTGCACCACTTCAAATTCGTGCTCCGCTACCTTGATTGTTTGACCAACTGTTCCTCTCGCATTCGACGCCACCATGTACTTTGTTTTACCTTCACTAATGTGCAGCCCCAGATTTTGTGCCGCCTGCTCGATCTGGATGAAGGAATCGTGTACAGCTTGTTCGGTTCTTCCGATGATGTCAATGTCGTCTGCGTAAGCTAGTAACTGGCTGGACCTGTTGACGATGGTCCCTCTTGTTGCCGTGCCAGAGTCACGGATTGCTTTCTCCAACGCCAGGTTGAAGAGGAGGCAGGCCAAACCGTCCCCTTGTCGGAGTCCATTAAAGATTTTGATTGGTCTGGATAGCAATCCGGCTATTTTTACTTGGCTTGTTACGTTGGTCATGGTCAACCTACATAGTCGTGTCAATTTATTTGGGATGCCGAATTCTCTCATGGCTTTGTAAAGTTCTAACCTGGCTATGCTATCACAGGCGGCCTTAAAGTCTATAAACAGATGGTATGTTGGGATGTTAAATTCTAGACATTTTTCCATCGCCTGCCTAAGGGTAAAGATCTGATCAGTTGTTGATTTGCCTGGAATGAAACCACACTGATATTGTCCGATGACGGTTTTAGCGTATGGGGTTATCCGGTCTTGTAGGATAGAGGAGAGTATCTTATAGGCGGTACTCAACAACGTGATACCTCTATAATTGCTGCACGTTGTGACATCTCCTTTCTTATGTATGGGGCATATTATGCCTTTTCGCCAGTCTTCTGGCATTTCTTTCTGCTCCCATACATGCACTATAATATCATGAATTGCTTGACGTAAGGCTGGCCCGCCGTGATGAAATAATTCGGCTGGTATGCCATCGCTCGGAGTTATGAAGGACAAAATTCTCTTAATTTTTCTTAGCGAATCCAACCGTAGGTTGAGCAGTTTAACTAACTACATTATATCTAGAAAGATCTGGCTTAACTATAATAGCCGTGTTTTTTTTGGAAAAGTTATCCGTAGTACAGTAGGATTTTATATGAATAACAAATACAACATCCGCAGTAGGATCACTGCCGATAAAAGGAGAAGTAAAATCCTGCTGCGGATAGAGATTTGACGTTTATTCGAGTATCGGCAGTGATCCTACTGCGGATGTTGTATTTGTTATTCATATAAAATCCTACTGTACTACGGATAACTTTTCCAAAAAAACACGGCTAATAAATCCTGGACACTTCCCCTGATATGAAGACCCAGGCAAGACATAGCTACTTGTAGCAGATAGCAGTAGGCCGTTATTTTAATAAACAGTGCTCTAGTGAAACAGACAGTTGCATTCCTTCCCTCAAACAATTCAACCGTAATACCCGTACTTCCCGGAATGCTCATCAATTTATATTACCTTGAGCCCAATTTCGGACGTATCGTCTAGTACAGAGATTCTTTTTTTAGCCGCACTATACGAATGTGGAATGCTTTACCTGGCTCAATATTTCCCACTCATTGCAATGTGCAGACGTTCAAAGCCAATGTACATCAATATCTCCATTCAAATCCTATCCTACTTTCCTAATAGCTCGCACTGTGTTTAACATTATAAGGGTATCCCCTTTAGTGCGCGTATATAAAAAAAAATAATAGGCGACCATGCAACGAAGCTAGGCAAACCCGTGGGGAGCAGCGGGAAAAGGAAACAGTACTACGTTTTCTCTACAAATGCCCTGGTCTGCCCATATTTAAGCACGATCATTAGGGAGGGCATTTTATGACGACATTGGAAATAAAGATCAAAAACTTGATCTCTTTTCTAAATGCGATATAAATGCTCTAGGATGAACTTCGTTTACTTCTTTGCCATGCTCTCCGTTTGACTCCTTACATTCCAAGCTATAGCGGACTCAAGGATTTGACGCAGGTTGGGTATAGTTCACATTGGATTTTTGTCAAAAAATCGATGTAAGATAAACTGAATTTAACAAAAATTGCATATTGACAAGGTCCTCACAGTCAACTGATTGTGATTAGTCCAGGTGAGATCGCCGGGACGAAACGCCAATTTTGAATTAAAAAATTAAGATTAGCTTACCACAATTTTTCTTAAAACTTATTTCAAAAAAAAAACTTATTTTAACGATTTAAGATTGTTATTCTTCTATAAATTTATATTTGCTTATGGCATTCTGTTTTAAGCTGGAACTCCTAAATATTGCTTAAGATTTTCAAGAACTGATTCTGAACATTTTCCTCAAATAACATTAATTTTTAAAATAAGAGCAGGTTCGTGCGACTCAGTCGTGCATTTTTATTTATCCGTCTTTTTCGAATTTGTAGGTTTGATGTTTTAAGAAAAGTAATTCGTGGAATTTGGAACATTCTCGTATTTCTTTCAAAATTGTGCCTTATAGGCCTATGTTACACTATATGTTTCCATCATGGCAATGTAAGTCAAAAAACCTGAAACGCAATTTTTATTGCCCCCAAGACTTTTTTATTTTGTCAACATACCCACATACAAATCTCTAATTTAAACTTTTAAAATATATTACAAGAAAAAAAAACCTGCGATCCAATTAAAATCAATTCATGTCAAAAGAAAGTTTTAAGCTCTTAAGAAAGTCACGGAAATGTTTTGGCAGTGAGTACCTTTTTTTTCTCCTTGCTGATTACGTTTATGTTATGTAACTTTTTACCGACTAAATAAATTAACAAGCACTCAAACGTTAATTAGACGAGGGTCAAATATTTAAATTTGAAAAATAACTAACAGCACCAATGGCAAGAGCGGAAATTTTTCATAGCTCATTAAATCTGTTTCTAACCGTAGTTTTATCGACTGAGACAATGTGCTTAATTATGCCCTTGTTTCTCCTTATTATTTTTTTTTCTTGGTTCCTATCCCGAAGAATGTATATATATGAAATCTGCAGAAGAATTAGACACCAAGGCATTTACATATTTAATTCTTCCTCCTCAATATATAAAAAACACAAACAAGTACATATTGTATATAAACAATGGAAGCTTTCGCAATTGGACATATGTCCTAGTCTTCTAGCTTCCCTACAGCTTAAAAGAGAGCCCTGTTTGGACCAACAAAATATTCAAGAAATCCAACAAGAAAAAAGTAGGTACTTATATAAACCAAAAAAAAAAAAAAAAAAAACGAAACCGGAAAATAATGAAACATCCTGGGTCTCTTTCGTTTGCCAGTTTTTAATTATACAACATTTTATGCTTAGACATGGCGGGAAAATTCCACTTACAGGCATAATGACCATTATTAATATTTATGTACCAAAGCAATTTTTATTCCTTGTGGGCCCATAAAGAGTATAAATTAAATTTCCATACAAACAATGGGGGCGAGCATTCAGCAAGGACCATATACCTACCTCAATGCAAATAGAGGCCATTTTTAAAAAGTAAGGATGAAAAAATGTTTTGATCAAAAAAAGGACAAAGAGTGAATATGTATACGTTAACACACGGTAAGAAGTGGGATTAATGAACTTAAGGAAGTTTATAAGGACCAATGTGATGTAAATTGGAAAAAGAATAAAACTAGAAATAATGCAGCCCCTTGGCTTAATGGTTAGTGCGTTGGACTATCATGCGGAAGGTCTCGAGTTCGATTCTCAGCCGCTGCACGAAAGTTTTTTTCAGGGTTGTACTGCCTCTTGCGAGGAATTAACAAATCCTCCAAGAGTATCTCTTGTCATGGAAAGTGCTGCTCATTAGCCGTTCGGAATCGGCAGAAAATTGTAGGTCCCCTCCATTCCTGGTAACACGCACACAGGAATGGTTGAGAGTTGTAACTTGTAAGTCACTAGGTCCTGGTTCAATTCGAGCTGTTGCACCACCAAATTTTAATGCAGCGGAATGGGCTACATTAGGAAATTTCGAGAGGAGCCGAATACGAGTATATACCCGGGTAAGCATTGTCAAAGAATTTAGACAATTTGTCAAAAACATTGAATGCAAATGTTTGGAAAACAATCCACTTCCATAGCATATGTTCTAATTATTATTGTTCCCGAAAATTAAAACAGATGGCGTTGGCATTTCAAATACACAAATAGACAGAATTGCGAGACGCACTTATGTATGTTTGTCAAGTTTTTACTTGCGACTTATAGGTACTATAAGCAAGTTATGCATTCGTAAAAAAAATCGAACTCGAGATTTTGATCAAAGTTGACATTACGATGATAGCGAAGACTAAAAAAATGGGTCTGGCAATTCTGTCTGTCTGTCTGTCGCTTCGACTACAGCCTAAACGGCTCGGCCGATTTTCTTTAAACTTGGTAGATATGGGTTTTGATTTTATTCCCCCACACGTTTTTTTCTTTTTTTTTAAGACCAAAAATAATGGTACCTGCCATACGAATTTTTTTCGAAGTTCTATAAATATTTTTTTTCTTAAAAACTGCAGAACAGATTTAAAAAAATAAATTGAAAAAAAATTTCCGAAAAATGGTTATTGAGGGCACCCCCATGGAACCATTTTTTTGTTTTTGATTTTCTCAAAAACGGTACCACCGATTTTGATCATTTTTTTGCGAAGGCTCTTCAAAAATATAAATAGAATTGTGTATTGAAATTTTCGAAAAATATTTTTTGGATTTTTAAAAAAAACTTCAAAATTTTTTTTTCAAAACTCAATATTTCGAAAACCCCATGCTAGATTTTTTTTAAACTTGATAAATAAAAGTTTCTTCATATAATCTACAAGATATGAGAAAAAAATTCATTTTACCTTAAAATAAAGGTACCCATCATACAAATGTTAAAAAATTTAAAAAAATGTATTTCAAAAATCGTATTTTTCTCGAAAACGGCACCTAGAATATTGATAAAATTTTTTTTCTTTCATTTAATTTTTATGATCTTTAATTTATTAAAAAAAAAAAATTTAAATTAAGATATTACAGCTTTTATACTTACCATTGAACCATTTTTTCGAATTTTGAATTTCTCATTATCCACATAACGGTTCTTAATGAAATTTTTTATAGAGAAGCTTCTAAAAATTCTAAAACACAATGCATTTCAAAACTTTAAAATAAATATTTTTTGAATTTTTGAAAAAAAATCTATTCTTTTCTTTTTTGAAAATTCGATATCTCAGAAACTGCTCAATATTTTTTTTTTTTTTTAAATTTAATTTTTATTCGAACAATAATAAAAACTTTAAATTGGCGCACCAAAATTTTTTCTTAAAAACTTTTAAAAAATTTGTATATAAAAGCTTTTTTTAAGAAACCACTAAAACGACTTATAATTTTTGTTCATGCATAAATTCATATTTGCATAGCATTCTGTTTTCGACTCTTAATATTAAAAGAATTTAAAAAATTAATTTGATCCTTATGAACAGTTTTCTCTAATAATATTCGTTTTTAAAATTCCTACTCTATTACATAGGAGCAAGTTCGTGCGACCTAGTCGTGCATTTTATTTATTTATGCCTTAAATAATTGCATAGTTAGCAACTAGGCATATAAACCTGTTCGGAACTTACCGTTGTATAGTTCCAATTCTAACTCTAAGTCACATTTAAAAATAAAAACGTATCAGCTGACAAGACACGTAAATATTTGTTTTTAATAATTAATAAATATTTTCGGATTAGCCACGTTATTTAAATTTTAAGAGTGCAATTTAGAACTCATCCCGAACGTTTCGCATCAAATTGTATTGAGCGTGATCATCGGAAAACTGCTATTTAAATGTATTGTATTAGATTGGCTACGCAGGTTGTAGCTTTACGTAGACAGTTCTATCTTTTGATGTTGAGGTGCAGGTTGTTCGGAGAAAACGACACTCACTAAATCGCAGGGTGTTTAAATCTTAATTTGGGAATATCGATGAAAGGATCCCATATGCTCCAAAGAGCTTAAAACTCGTCACGATTTTAATCGCTTCACGTACGAAACGTGGGATATAATGTTTTTTCTGAGCTAAAACCTTTGCTTCGTCATAATGAATCCAGTGATGTTCATATGGATTGTCAAAGATATGTCCACAAATTGTCGACTCACAGCACTTATGTGCTCTTTCAGACGTGTAGCAAAGCAATCTGCCTTAGCGAGGTAACCGTCGGAGCGTACAATTTTTCGCAACGCTTACTTTTTCGGACGTTTAAGTTGCGTTCGAGGTATCTATCATCGGAAAAGAATGATACATTAATGAGTCGACGCATTCATTTGAACACTTTACTCAAATTCGTTAACAAATTCCGCCAAGAATGTGTGTCGGAAGAAATGGAAAAAACATTGCATTTACTTGTCGAAAAAGACACACAAAAATGTACTTGATCGCACTGCAACGCAATTCGGCGGTATGCGTTACGAAATGTCGGAAAATTGTTCCGAACATTTGTTCGGAAGAATATCTCGAAGAAAAAATCCTCCGATTCGTGCGAAATCAGAAAATTTTCCGTTCCGACGGATACCTCGCTAGGGCAGAATACTTCTTTGCGTTTGTCCAACATAAGAAGACCCAGCGTGAGTGATCCGAGAGGTCCAATTTTCAATGGTTCTTTCGCATAGATTTGGCTGAATTTAAGCAATGTCCTGGGCTACGTTAACATAAGAAAAATTCTATCGCGGTCAAATCGCATGACCTTTGTGTTTAATTTACGTCACATGTGTGAGCGACAACCATAAGCTCAATTCGTTCATTCAGAATGTTAATTGTAGTGTCCGTTGTGCGGCACGTAGCGCCGTCCTGTTGAAACGACATGTCATCTAAGTCCATATGGCTGTATTTGCGACATAAGAAATTGGTTATCATCGTTCTGTAGCGTCCGTCATTGATGTTGACCTTCTCACCAACGCAACGTCGTTTTCGAAAAAGTACAGTTCAATGACACCGTCGTCCGCCCAAAATCCAAACAAAACGGTTACTTCTCGTAGATGTATTATCACCTGATGAGCCTTGTGTGGATTGGTGTCATTCCATATACATACGTCAAATTTTCCTTGTTAACAGTCATTCATCCAAAAATGTTCTTCCTGAAGTCCTGAGTTAGTTGGATCAAATGCGGTCGTTTTTGTTTCAATTCAGCGGACAATATTAGCCAATGATCGTTTTACTCTTTTAAAGACAATCTTTATGAATGGCACACTGTTGTCATGTTCTTGTTAGCTAACACACCCACCTTAGCTTTCTTCGGCCTCGATTTTCTGGGAGAAATCCAATGTCCCGACAGCGTTGTTTAAAGTCCGGTAGCTCAAAAATTAATTTGGATTGTAATTGAACATCGCCAAACACTCCTTTAAGATAAAAAAGCTCCTTTGTCATATACAAAAAAGGAATGTAAAATTAAAATAATTTATCAAAATGGTAGCCCTGTAGGTTAATCAAGTTCGTGTAGCTTTACTTGTACTGGTACGACCACTGTGTTAACTAATGGTGAATGTTTCCAATCGATTGTTAAGACTTCTTTCAAGTATAATACTCTTAGAATTCACTTTTTTCCTATTTTTTCTTGCAACTTATAAGTCAAGTTATGCACTCGTAAAAAAAATCGAACTCGAGATCAAACTTGATCAAAGTTGACATTACGATGATAGCGAAGACTAAAAACGTTGGTCTCGTAATTCTGTCTGTCTGTCTGCTCGAAAACAGCCTAAACGGTTGGGCCGATTTTCTTTAAACTTGGTATAGATATCATTTTTAATTTTTTCCCCCCACACATTTTTTTCTTCTTTTTTTTAAGACCAAAAATAACGGTACCTATCATACGATCTTTTTCGAAATTGTATAAATATTTTTTTTTCTATTCTATGGATTTAAAAAATAAAAATAAAAAAAAAATAATTTAGTTAAGGCTAGGTAATTGTGGAAAAAAAATTCCAAAAAGTGGTTATTCAGGGTACCCCCATGGAACCATTTTTTTTTTGTTTAATTTTCTCAAAGACGGTACCACCGACTTAGATAATAGATTTTTTTTAATCTTGATAAATAAAAGTTTCTCAATCAAAGGGCACGGTAGTGCCCAGCCAATTTCTGGCACTACACCCTTTTTACAGGAACAAACTCAGGCGACTTTTGACCCCTCCCTATCTTCAGTACCAATGAAGTCAGAAACTTGAAATTCCGAATATTTGCTAAGCTAGTCAAGCACAGGAGCCTTACCAAATTTCAGTTTCTATTATAAGCGGTTCTTGAGATCTAAGGCCTCAAAAATCACAAAAACCGTAACAGACTGACTGACTGACTGACTGACAGATCATCAAAATTATGGAGCACTTCCCGACATCGTAGAATCTTGTTATTTTGCACAACGGTAGGTCTTGTCATGCAAGTAGAGGAAAATTTGGGGTTTTCTATTCAGGGGGCGTGGTATCCGCCCACTTTCTCCGAATTGGTGTTGGTTGAATGGAGCACTTCCGACTGCTGTAAAACGATGAAATTTGGTAAAGTGGTATTACCTAAATTGCATACAAAGAAAGAAATATAAAATTTGAAGTTTTCCATTCAGGGGCGTGGTATCCGCCCACTTCCCTAGAACGGATGTAAATTATACATGGCGCACTTCCGATTGCAGTAGAACAATGAAATTTGGTAGAACGGTAGGGCTCAAATTGCATATAAAGGACCAAAAATATAAATTGGGGTTTTCCATTCGTGGGGCGTGGTATCCACCCACTGTCTGAGAAAATGTTTAATTTACATGGAGCACTTCCGATTGCCGTAATTAAGGTAGGTATGTTAGTGTTAAGTATCTTGCCAGGACAAGAAGAAATAATTGAAGCACAAATCAAAACAACTAATAACAAAAAGAAAATATACCAAAAGAAATAGGAAGCTTTTAACTAAGTTGAGACGCCCTTCTATCTTTCCGTATCTTTCGAGATTTTGACATGGCAAAATATTAAAATCTTTGCAAAAAGGAGTGAGATCAGACCAAAAAAAAAATAAATAAATTTGGTGGTGCAACAGCTCGGAGTGAACCAGGACCTAGTGACTTACAAATCTCAACCTTTCCTGTGTGCGTGTTACCAGGAACGGAGGGGACCTACAATTTTCTACCGATTCCGAACGGCTAATGAGCAGCACTTTCCATGACAAGAGATACTCTTGGAGAATTTGTCAATTTCTCGCAAGAGGCAGTGCGCCCCTGAAAAAAACTTTGCAGCGGCTGAGAATCGAACTAGAGACCTTCCGCATGACAGTCCAACGCACTAACCATTGTGCCAAGGGGTACTACAGACCAAAAACATAAATGTTAAAAAAAGAGCCAAGTTCTTCTATACAAAAAAAAACCTTTGTGTAACAAGTCAGCCGTGAAAAGTACTGAGATCTAAAAGTACGCCAAGTTCTTACTTCATGAAGGTTTAATACCGAATATTTAAAGTAGAATAATATTGAAACAGCTACAATGTAATAGAGAAATTTTATTATTATAAAATTTGATGGGTTCACTTGTCAAGTTTTTAAGAACCTTTCGAATTTGGGCATAAAAAAAACTTGCCAAGTAAACCCATCAAATTTTAGTCAGTAATCATTAAATAATAAAATTTCTCTATTACATTGTAGCTGTTTCAATATTATTCTACTTTAAATATTCGGTATTAAACCTTCATGAAGTAAGAACTTGGCGTACTTTTAGATCTCAGTACTTTTCACTGCTGACTTGTTACGCAAAAGTTTTTGTATAGAAGCATCTGGCTCTTTTTTTAACATTTACGTTTTTGGTCTGATATAATCTACAAGATGTAAGAAAAAAAATTATTTTACCTAAAAATAGAGGTACCCACCATATAAATGTTGAAAATGGTTTTCTAAAATCGTTTTTTTTCTCGAAAACGGCCTCCAGAATTTTGATAAAATTTTTTTTCTTTCTATTAATTTTTATGATCTTTAATTTAATAAAAAAAATTTGAAATTAAGATATTACAGCTTGTACCTACCATAGAACCATTTTTTCGAATTTTGAATTTCTCATTAGCCACATAACGGATTTTAATGAAATTTCTCTTGGAGATGCTTCTAAAAAGTTAAAAAAAAACACTGCATTTCAAAACTTAAAAAAAAAACATTATTTGAATTTTTGGAAAACAAGTAATTTTTTTTGTAAAATTCGATATCTCAAAAAAATGGGTCAATATTTTATTTTTAAACTTAATTTTTATTCGAACGATAATAAAAACTTAAAGTTGGCGTAGCAATTTTTTTTTTTTAAATGTTTTAAAAATTTTGTATATAAAAGCTTATTTTTATAAGAAACCACTAAAACAACTTATAATTTTTGTTCTTGCATATATTCATATTCTTATAGCATTCTGTGATATTTTATGAAGAGTTTTCTCTTATAACATTTGTTTGGAGCAAGTTCGTGCGAGCCTGTCGTGCATTTTATTTTTATTGTCGATATATAGAAAGGTACTATATAATGGGCACTTTCGCGTTCATAAAAAAAAATCGAACTCAAGATTTTGATGAGGCTTTGACATTCCCATGAATGTCGCAATTCTGTCTGCTCAACTACACCCTAAACTGTTCGGTCATTTTTCTTTATATTCTAGTTCCTGGGGGAATTCACAAATGTTTTCTTTTTAAGACCAAAACTAACAGTATATCTGTCATACACATTTTTTTCGACATTTTATAATATATTTTTTTTTTCTGGTAAATTTTTCCATAAATTTTTTTAAAACTCAGTATTCCGAAAATCCTTAAAATTTTTCGTTCGCTGAATGGGCTTCGGAACTTTTGGAAGAGGAACCAAAATTGCGGTATATGGGACACCAACCCACACCACGCTCACCAGGTCAAAATGCATTCTCAAAAGCATATGATGGCCAGCGGCGTTGTCAAAGCGCTACAGAACCATGATAACCAATTTCTCAAGGCCCAAATTGAACCATATGGACCTAGACAACATGTTATAATGAACGATTTGAGGGTTAGGGTATCTCTCGAAGAGGTGTCGTAAATTATTCACTAAAGTTATACGGTTTGAACCCACTAGACTTCCTCTTGTGGTCGTTCCTGAAGTCGAAAGTCCATGCGAATAAGACACAGTCGTCCTATGCGGAATTCAGCCGGTTCTATGCGGAAGTCATTGAAAATTTGACCATTCGGATCTGTTGCATTTGAACAAAGTCGCATAATCCCTTTTCGAAAACATCAAATCAACGTCAATTTGATCGTCAAATGATCGTCATATTTTTACGCAGATATTGCTATCGTCAATTACGCAATCGTCTTGTTTGCATAAAATCTATTGATTAACGTCAGTCAATTTTCTTGAAATCACATTTGACGTTTATAAACAACCTCTCTGGCTTTTTGATATTTTTCTCCTCAACTAGATCTTTTTACTGCGGAATTGGCCTGCAAATGACGTTATCGAAAAAATTTCATTTTGGATTTTCGAAAAGTTGGCTTTTGCAGTTTGTATTTAAGAACATCTTGCAATTGTATTTTTGACGCAAGTGAAGCTGTCGAAAAAAGCCATATTTCATCGGCCATTCAAATAAAAAAGGAATTTTGTTAATACTTCACAAACAGCTTGTTATATTTCATTTCAACATCTACCCACCCTCTTTGAAAAACGCTTTATAATGTCGAATTTAAAGTATAGGGTTATAAGTACTATCTATTATGTCACTGTTATGGGACAATATGAAGGAATTTTTAAAATGCAGATGACCCAACCGATAAACACAGATTTAATTCTTAACCGTGATGATCGCTGTCCATAAACCAACACTTCCCCGAAATTCATTTATGCATCCACCTATCATTTGAATAAGCTTTTTTAATTAACAGTGTCATTAATGACAAAAGAAATTAAATTTTAATTTCACTATAGAAAATGTCTGTTCAAGAGACCAATTTAAAACCTTTTACAAAGAAATTTAATTCACTTAACAAAAAAAAAATAAAAAAAAAAAATAAAAAGATAATCAGTCAAAAAGGACACGTCCAGCAATGCACTCAGGACTCAGCAACCATCATCATCAGCAAGCAGCCAGCATTATCATAAATGTAACAACAGCTACAAACAGTCGACTTTTTATATTTAGTCATTCGTGATTCCATTTTTATTACAATTTTAATTATATAGCCTCAGTCTAGAGTGTCGTTTAAAATGTCTACTTCATAAATGAAGCAGGTTTTTTTTTTTTTGTAAATAGAAGAAGTAAATAAATACGAATTAAGGTCCTTTATTAAATTTTTACGCTCCTGACTTTGTATTTTTACCAAGATATAATTTTTATTTTTTTTATTTTTTTTTAAATATCCTTCTTTCCTTTTTTGCTCAAATTGGCATTTTTTGTGTCCTTTTTTTGTTGTATTTTTTTATTAAAAAGAACTTTCCTCTCATTAGTGACAAACTTAACCCGTTAAAGGTATCAGACAGTAATTTAATCGTATTTTTATTTTTCTGCCATTTCGTTTTGACAATTAATACAGCCTAAGTCCTTAAGGCCATAACACAATAGGAACATAAAAAGGATAGCAGACAATCATAAAAGGACGTCTATTTTCTATGGCTGTGCATTGTTGTTGGTTTTTTGTGTTGGGTATTCACCTGCAGCGCCTCCATTTTGAAGAAAACGATATTTTCTGTGCTTTCTGATTTAGGACTTTCTCTGTCAAGCTACTTTTGTTTAAAAAAAATAAAAAAAAAATATCTACAGTAAAATGAAAATCAGGCGACCATAAATAATCCGTTTGTCGATTGTGAATGAGGCTCAGGGAAAAGGAAATTAAATTTTACCTTCAATTTATTTGTTTTGTATTTTTTTTTTTTGCTTAACAAGACGAAGACGGGCTGTTTTTTTTTTCCTCCACTTGGCGAAGTTTGATACAAGGATGATAGTCCTGGTGGTATTGTTGATTTATATATGATTAAGGTCAATTTACTTGACAGTTTTGACAGGAATCTTAATTTGAATTTCGGGGCGAGCAATAACCCCATTTATTTGGCTTAAAACAAGCTAGTTCTTAATCTTTGTACAATTGGAGTGAACTCAAAGGATGATCAAGAAGACGGAGTTTTAGACAGAATGAACCGAAGTTAGGTTAGAGGTTAGATTTAGCTTTAACGATAGAAGACAGCATTGGATTTTTGAATTATTACATTCTACACGGTTCTTTATTCCCCAATGGACAAACAACAGCATTTAACAGCTTATCATAATTATGCTGCAGTTCAAGTTCCACTTCCGAAGAACAAGAAAAAGAGTCGAAGACGAAACAGAGCCCTGGGGTACACCAGCATTTATTTTATGAAATTCAGACTTGGGACCATCTAATACGACTTGTATTGAACGGCCTGAAAGATAATTTCCTAATCCAACGAAGAAGAGATTCATCTACACCAAATGCCCGCATTTTCGAGAAAGGGGCTTGATGCCAAACTCTGTCAAATGGTTTCGAAATATCAAGCGCAATTATCTTACTTTCTCCAAAATGATGTAGTAAAGATTGGTTCCACTGCTCGTTGAGATATACTATCAGATCACCAGGGGACCTATTGCTACGAAATATTTTCGATATATTTCTTGGGTTGATAATAATTTATTAGCGTTTCCATGACCTTAAAAAGAAGATTGGTCTTTTTTAGAAACAGGCTGGACAAACGCTGTTTTCCATTCACTCAAAAAGAGACCAGTAGAGTAGGATAGATGGAAAAGCTTACGCAGTGGTTTCACTAGCGTTGAAGAACACCTCTTCAGATCAATGGGAGGGACACTATTCGGGCAAGCAGATTTGGGTATTCAGAAATCTTGCAGCATGGAAAAAAGATTGGTCAAGTACAGGAGGAGTCATAACATTGGCTCCATCTAGTGAGCTAACATAGGAAGTGTTATTGATAACGAGCTTTGGGACCGAGGACGAAGTAGTATTTGGAATGTTTTTTTACAAACGGCCAGAAATGTGTACTACCCTTGGGACATACTAGTATTTTTGGCCTTAATGTAAAAAATTTGGTCTGTCAAATATGTTTCTTCCTAGCTTGTTTGAATTTATTCCGGTTCTTCTCAGTAGGGTTGGCTTTATATTATCGGAAATTTGCTTCACTGACCCTTATAACCTCTATACTGCTCGAATCAAACCAAGAATTTTCGTAAATTAAATTTGAAATCGTCACACTTAAATCAATGTAGATCAGTTGTGATACCCTAGGGATTATGACTCCCATGTATTGAAACATATGATAATCCTAAATATGTCATTCATGCCGATTGACAATGAGTTTCAGCAAGTTAATGTCGGAGAGTACTTCTTACGAGTAGTCATAAGAGCGTGATCCTTTCTTTAAGATCACTTGAGAAATCATCGCTCCACCAGACCCGTAGGACCATGTGACTCCTTGCAACGTTTGGTACGAGTAGATGAGTTTGATAGGTTAGTGGTTGGTGTTTGTGTCCGTTTGTTTGTTCAGGATTGCTAATAAGTCGAAGATGTTGTCCCTTTCTCCAAGAAAATTTTATCAATATTAGGGAGAGGTGGCCTGATCACCTAACTGACGCTCGTGTTCACCGCAGAATTGGCAATCACTGTTGTATAGGCGAGGTGGGTATTCTCTGGTGCTGCCCCTGCAAGGAATACGTTCATCATTCATTCTTTTTCGTTCGCTCTATCATTGTAGTCCGTGACCGTTTGTATGTATGTCTTTTGACTGTAGTTGGAGGCGATCTCGTGGTCGGCTGGTTGATAGAGCTTAAGAATTTCAAGCCATTTGGTAGCCTTAATTAACTGAGTTTAAAGTCGAAGGTGTCTATCAAATAAAACACCAAGGTCGCACATTAACTCAGCAGTAGATATGGGTTGGTAATGGAGAAGGAAGAGATGAGGAGGAGATTGGATGCGTTGTCGTGAAAAGGTTATTGAATGACATTTGTATATTTAGCCCCCAGCAATTTTTCTGGCACCAGATAGAAAAACCGTCGAGATCAATTTAAAGAAGAGTAGAATCGTGTGTCAAAGAAATGGTCTTGAAAAAATTGGTATCATCGACGTAGATTGAGGTATAGGAATATTTGATAACCATTTAAATATCGTTAAAAGTAAGAATAAAAAGGACAGGTCTTAAGTGGCTGTCTTGTGGGACCCCGGAGGTAGCTAAGAGAAAGTAGATCTGAATCAAACTTTGTAGTGACTGTTTTTAAGGTAAAAAGAAATCTATCTTAAGAAGATAGGGTCAGGGCCAATGGTTGACAGTTTAAATAGAATAAGCTTATGTGAAATTACGAATTCAAAGAGGTTAGTTATGTTATTATGGATCTACCTTGGACAAAGCCGTTTTTTCAAAGGAAAATGAGAGACTTACTACGAAAACTTAAATTTTCGTACAAAATGCTTTCAAAGATTTTGGGAATATATGAAAATTTAGCAATTCTGCGTAGTTTGTAAATTGTTACTTTGGGCCCTTTTAATGTATTGGGGTTATGAAAGAGGTCTTCGAAACCTTGAGATAAGGATAAACCGAAGATTTCTGAGTGGAGAAGAGAGAGTGTGGAAGAGCATTCCTTGAGAAATATTGAACGGTACCATTTGGGCCGGGAATGCACTCATCATTGAGTTGATTTAGATTTTTTTCGATGAAAAATAGGTCAATGGTATTAGGTAGAAATCGGCAGAGAGAAATTCGGTAAATAATTGAAATAATTAAAATCAGGTATAAAGAAGTCTTCGGTAAGAGATTGTTTTAAGAAACTAGCAAAAAAGTTGGCGATTGCTTGTGGTTCGTTTGAAGTTTCGTTATTGAAAGAGTGATAGGGAGAGGGCAACCATAGGTTTCTCGTCTAAAGTTGACAAACTGAAAGAAGGACTTAGGGTCTTTAATAAGATTTCTTTGAGTTGGGATTAAATAGCCTTGATAGAGGATAGTCAGTCGAAGATCGAGAACGAAGGAAAATTGTAAAAAACTTATTCATCTTGTTTCGCAATCATTATAGCCTGATATTAAAGCAAGGTGGGGAAGAAAACGAAGTTATACGTCGAGAATAGGGTACACGGAGAGAAATAGAACAAAGTATTTATCTATGAATATGTCTATCACATCATTTACAGATAGTTTGTCAAAATTATAAGAAAGTCCGTTGATATATGTATGTATACACTAATTTGAGTCTGCAAGGCTATCTATGAAGAGACATTCCTTTACCGAGATGGGATTGGAAGCAATATAATATGATTCATGGTCAAATAAGGTCCATTTAAGATGAGAGGATATCATTAAGGGGGTCACGTAGGCCTATAATATGATCAATTGCAACTATGGCAAGTTCGAGGGGTTTGGAGACGGTTAAAACGTTATACCGCGTAGCCATTGCCGTGTATGCAGAGTATGCATTATAAAAGTCCGGAAAAGAATATAGAATATGGTAAAAATGAAATTTTCAACATTTACCATGCCTCCGAGGTAGGCTCGTAGTTTTACCGTTTAATCCTAAAACCTCAACCTAAATATCCACACTTCAAAGATAAACCCAAACTCTCGAACTATATAAGGGATGTTTTTGAGCACTGTCGATAAATTGTTAACTGAGTGTGAATGTGCAATAAATTTTGAATTTCGAAGCCATGAAACTTTTGTTGATTGTTTTGTTTTACGATTAAGGAAAAGTTAATAAAGAACAATATTCAAGGAGTAGGTAAAGGTATACAACAGTGTACAACAGTACCACCTTTAGCGCGATTGATGCAAAAGTTTATGCGGCAAAGGCAGACAAACTTTAACAGTCGGTAAATTTAAGTGGTACTTTGAATTTTACCACCAATTATCTTAAAGGCAATGTGGAAATTTTAATGTAAGCAGGTACTGACTATATCTGGAGAGTTTCGGTTAATAAAATAAAATATATTTCTTAATTATAAATTCAGAGGTTATGAATAACTTTAAGCATAAAGGTGCTTTCTTTGCTTCGCTTATTTTTCATGTCATTAAGGGAGATACAAAATGAGTAATTGTTATGTAGTTGAAATTGAATATTTTTGTACTTATTGCCCAGAAAAATAAGACATTCAATCCAATGAAGTTCCGAAACTGAAACTCAGAATTTTGGAGAGTTACATTCGTATGGCTTAAAACACTAAGGAAAAGTATCCTTAATTCAGACTGGGAGCTACAGTTCTGGCGAGAGATGAAAGGAGGAAAATTCAGTCTTTTTTTTAAATTTCTCGCAAACTCTTATGCGAGTACGTACAATAGCAAGCTCCGTAGGTTGATTCCGTTTTAAGTTACAATTGGTTAAAGTTCATCTTTCCCTCATGGGGTTTGGCTTCGCGGAATTTATTTTTCTTTTGATTTTTCACTTATTTGTGAATTTCTTCGATAATTTAAAAGAAATAATTCAAACTATACTCTTGATTACTTTCAAAATTGAGTTCTGGATTACTATCGAAGCCATACTTGGAAAAATCCTAACAAAATTGAATTTCGGAGGAGAGATTAATCTGTATGACTTCAGTTTTCCTCAAGAAGTTCCCCAGTTTTTTTCGGTGAAAGGGTTTTATTTTTGAAAAATAATTTGTTCGTAAATTTTAAGATTCGACTTCAAAAAAAAAAAATTGTACAGTAAAATTTTTAAAGATAAGAGTACTAGTATATATCTTTTGATTCAAAAGACTTTATATTTTAGATCAGACATGTACTATTGATTTTTTGAAATTGCACAGAAAGTTGTTTTTAACACTATATATACCCTACAGTATACATTTTTTTTATTTTATTTTTATAATTAGCACACACTCAAAGGTTTTTTGTATACCCTTAATATGTGAGCATTAGGATAAAAGGGAGGGGTTAGAAAGGAGGTGTCGGTGTACATTGGTTTTGAATTCTTGAACACTGCAATGACTGGGAAAGACAGAGCGTGGTAAGGAATTCCAGATTCGCGTAGTACGGCTAAAAAACGAATCTCTGTACTTCACAGTACGACCGAAGTTGGGCTCGAGGGTAAACTGATGGGCATTCCTAGAAGTGTGAGTATTACGGTTAAATTGTTTAAGGGGAGCAATGCAGCCGGTTAAAAAGGGTGAGGCAAGAAACATTACGACGATGTTCGAGTGACGTAAATAAGTCAATGATGTTATTGTCACCAATCATTTTTAAAGCTCTTCTTTGAATACTCAAGTTATGGGCGTATATAGGTTTTCTAGATTGTAGCCAGATCAGAAGAAGAGGAAAGTTTCTTGCACCGTCTCAGAAAACCCAAACATCTTGCGGCATTTTTGGCAACATCGCGTAGACGCGTATGTGATTGTTCCACAAGAGGTGGTTCGTGATGCACATACCGAGAATATCAAGATGTTCGTTTCGTTGATGCAAGTGCCATTCATAGATAGTGGCAAGGGGGTTATATCATGCTTTAACGGTACAAGACAGCATTGAGTTTTCGAAGCATTAAATTCGACGCGGTTTCTTATTCCCCATAGTACAATGCTGTTTAGGTCATGATTTAATGAACTTATCATATTTTGTCGTTTTAGTTCCACATCCGAAGAGGAGGGATGTGAGTCTGAAAACGAATATGAAAAGCTAAACAATTAATTGGATTAGAAGTTGTAGACAGGAGATCATTAATAAAAATGAGGAAGAGGGTCGGGGACAAAACGGAGCCCTGTGACACACCAGCATTTATAATGCGGGTTTCAGACTTGAATCCGTCTAATACAACTTGTATTGAAGGGTTCGAAAAAAAATTTCCAATCCAAAGAAGAAGGGATTCGTCGACACCAAAAGCACGCATTTTCGATATAAGATCAAGATGCCAAACTTTATCAAATGCCTTTGAAATATCAAGTGCAATAATCTTACTTTCTCCAAAACGATGTAAAGATTTGTTCCACTCTTCGGTAAGATATACCATCAGATCACCAGTGGACCTATTGTTACGGAAGCCATACTGCCGGTCACTAAGAAGCTTTCGTTCCTCAAGATATTTCTTAAACTGATAATTAATCAGCGTTTCCATGACCTTGGAAAGAAGGGACGTTAGTGCAATCGATCGACATAATTTGAGGGAGAAGAAGAGTCGCCTTTTTTCGGAATTGGCTGAACAAATGCAGTTTTCCAATCACTAGGAACGCGCCCTCAAGAATAGGATAGATGGAAAAGATTACGCAGGGGTTTTGCTAGCGTGGAAGAACACCTCGTCAGAATAATAGCGGGAATACCATCCGGACCAGCGGACTTATGTATGTTCAGATCTTTTAGGACTCTCGCCATGGTACGAGTACGAAAAAAGATTTGTCCCATAGAATCATTAACGCGCTCAAGAACTGGGGGAGTCATGACACTATCCGACAAGGTGAAATTTGCGGCGAACTGCCTTGCAAACAAGTTAGCTTTTTCAATAGAGCTAACGAAAGGAGTGTCATTAAAAAAAAGGCGTAGGAACTGAGGAAGAGGAAGAATTCCTCATATTTTTTACATAGTATACAAAATTCTTAAAAAGATGTTCTTTTTTTTAATAATAAAGACAGGTTTTTATCATATCTTCATAGGGTAGACCTTTGCCTTGAACTATGCAATGGCAGAACTAGTTTCCTTGCATACAATGTGTTTTCCCACCAAGGAGCTCTTTAAAAGACGATAATAGAATAATTCTTTAACTCCAGTTAGCCTTGGTGTCCATCTTACGTAAGGTACTCTGACATATTTAGCTATGAGATAAGTAAGGATTTGCAGTGCCACACAGGTAGCTGAAAAACTTATTTGTGGCGAATGAACCAATGGCAGCTCTCCTATCCCCGTTAGGCGGATACTTATATCAGATTTGATGGCTCTGCTATTTTAAGATTAAGAAGAGGCCTTGTCCCCCGAGAATGAAGGTTACTTCGTCGGGTTAGCTTCTCTTCCACTCTCAAATGACAACAACAAGACCCGGAACGTCAAAGGATAACAACCTTACAGTATGTAAATGGAACGTGAAAACACTTAAAGAGCTACTCAAAACCTCGAGTAAATCCTTCTGATAACTGCCTTCTAAGAGAAACGAACGATAGGATCAAGTACGTCGGAAAGAAAAAACTGCTACTTTCCGTCATCAGAAATTGTTTTAGAAGCAAAGATAGTGAATTTAAGCCGATAAGTTAAAGCCAACATGCTCTTACTGATGAATCTTAAGGAGCTATTAAGGGTAGGTGTCCATTGAAAAAATAGGTTAGACTTTTGCGCTAAGCTGTATAACTTTCACAATTTTACGAATATTTCAATGAAATAAACGGTCATCGATTAGAAAAATGTTATTCAAAATACTTTTGCAGTTTTGAAAAAAATATAAAAAAATTGTGTGCCCAGAAACTGCCACACAAGTGGAAAAATCATACATTTTAGTAAGGTCCTTATTCAAATGATAGGGAAATTCCGAAAATATTACTTTTTTATTTTTTTTATATTTTTTTTATAGAAACAACATATTCCCAAATCACGTACCGTTCTTCTTTTTTTATTCTGTTTTATTATTTATTCAAAAAAAAAATATATAAAACTATGAAAAACGAAGGAAATTCGCATAGTGGTATGAATGCTCTACTGGATAAAACTTCATAAGTATAAAAGATAACGAAGTAAAATTCACTCTTGTACAAAGCCAATAAGTATGTGCAATTACGTAAATTTTTTTTTTATTTGTTTTTTTATTTTTACAGTAACTTTTTACTAACAAAAGTCAAAAAATATACATTTTTTTACAAATATTTTGTTCTCTACCCTGGGAAATTGAGAGTTATATTTTTTAATTTTTGGAAATAATTTTTTAATCAAAGATTTATATTCCCTGAACAGCGTATTGTTCTTAAAAATTTAATAAAACTCATCTAAAGTTCAAAAAAATGCAATTCAATATGACAGTATTTGTAATGCATTTGCAAGAAAAGTATTAATAATACAGTTCTCACATATTTTTTTTATTTTTGTTTGATATTTTATTTACTAAATTCAAAAATACAAAATACTTTTTTCACTGAATATTTATTTAATTTTATTTTTATAAAAGAGGTCTGTTTTGCATTTTTTAACAAAAAGTTCCTTTGCACACGCACACAAGTAAGTTTTCAGTTCACAAGAATGCCACTGCAATATCAGCGCTTTGAAAGAGAAGGTTTCGTATTCTCTGTGCAAAAGAATTTTGTCCGCCCATCCGCTCTCTTGATTCTTTTTTTTTTTTTTTTGTCTGGGCTTATTTAGTTTTTTATTCTTGTTTATGACTTGTCATCTTGCAAGAACAGAAAAAATAAAAAAAAACGTGTTAAAAATGATTGTTTTTAGTAGGTAAATGATGCAATTGACCATTTCACATTGTCGGAGGTAGAGTGGAAAAATGTTCTTTGTGTATGTATAAAAAAGTATATAAGTAGGTAGGTATATCACAAATTCGCTGTCATAAATTTTGTTTTTTTGTATTTTTTTATTTGCGATCTATCATCACTTCTACTGTTTTTTTTTTTGTTTCTTCTATGGAAAGCCATTTTAGGTACACACATAGTAATAAATTGCGATGCATAGTGATCTTCATTTTTTTTTTGTCAAAGGGTGTGTAGATGATGGAAGAAATGAAATTTGCGATGTTGTGTATAGAATAAGATACATACATATGCATATAAATATATACAATAGATTTTGTGTTGTTTTTTTTCCGATAGGTAGGTTCATAGGTAATGTAGAGGTGCAACGCCGCGCCGCCGTGATTTGATTTGGTATCGTAAGGATTGTTTTGATTTAATTTTGCGTAGGTAGGTAATGGATGTATCAAAAAACATATTAGATGATGAAATTGCATTTCACTGTAAGCGAATACGCAACAACCAAGGGATATGGCAAGTGGATGGCGCCAAAATATTATGTATGCAGGTATCTATTAATCTAAATACCTATGTACATATTTATATATCTAAATAAGTTCAGAAAGAAAATTCGATCACATTTTGTTTTCGGTGTTGACGTATTCCACTGGTAGAAGAATGGTGAAATTGGGATTGGAAGTATGTAAATAGAAAGAATATGGGAAGTGCGCCTCTTTTATGTATTTTTGTTGGTTTTACATAGGAAAAGACTTGTCTCCTTTAATTCAATATGTCATGGTGATAGATAATACTCTCGTTA